>VWZL01002081.1:861240-936287 GCA_013396915.1 Stercorarius parasiticus
TGGTGCCTGGCAACAGGACAAGAGGTAATGGGCACAAACTTGAGCATAGGAAGTTCCACCTAAATACGAGGAGGAACTTCTTTCCTGTGAGGGTGGCAGAGCCCTGGCACAGGCTGCCCAGAGAGGTGGTGGAGTCTCCGTCTCTGGAGACATTCAAGACCCGCCTGGATGCGTTCCTGTGCCACCTGCTCTGGGTGACCCTGCTCTGGCAGGGGGGTTGGACTAGATGATCTCCAGAGGTCCCTTCCAACCCTATGATTCTGTGTGAGGCCACCTACCAGCTAGTTTGGGATGGATGTGAATACTCAGTACTTCAGGCCAAAATGCAGAAAAGCTGCAGATTACTCACTCTATTGCGACTACCCAGTAGAAGCTGCTGTCTTGTACGTGTCTGAGGGACGTGCTTTCCCCGTGAGGTGCATTACGATTGCCGCTGCAGGACAGGCTCATGGACACTCTGCACTGCCGTTGTCCTGGCAAGCTGTGGACCACCTTGCTTACGGAAGCATGCTAGCAGTTGGCTTTATCTGTAATTAACCTAATGTAATGTGGGAGTAGGTGTGGGTTTGGCCTATATAAGCGTATACAGTATACCCCCATTGAGCAAAAATGTGTTTGCTTTCTTTAATTAAGAGCTTCTCTTCTCTGTGATATGAGGTGCAGGAGTTTGCATTTTTGGTATTGCTATATGCTTTCTTCTTATGCAAGCTATGGTACATTTTATCTTTTTCCGGAGTGGTGTTCCTTTTGGCATTAATGGAACTATTTTTTGCAACACTCTTTCTTGACTAAAGAAGAAACGGAAATTCAGGAGGAAGAGAAAAGCAGTGGAAGAAGCAAAAAGCACCCACTGAAAGGCACTCGCTTTTGAAGCTCTTCCATTTCTTTTTGCTGTCAAGTTGAAGAGGTCAGCTGCTTAGTAAACAAATTGCACAGATGTTCTTAAAACATTGGTGTTTCTTGCTTATTGGTGGTGTTGAGATGAAGAGGAAACCGGGATTATCCACTGGAATAGAATTCTAGTCAGTTGCTTCTGAGTTCAAATTCTCAGAATTTGCTCATTCTCAAATGGGAGAAGATGAACTCTAAATAGATGAAGTGTTTCTGTTTTAATTGGGTTTCCTTTTTTTTTGAAAAATAACAGGCAGATATGATAAAGGAAAAAGAAGGAAGTTCAGTATATTGTACCTATGGTTGCGTTATCGTAGGTTGTATTATATGTCCGTGGTTACATTGTAGTGGGTAATATATTTAGCTGTAAAAGCATGGATTATGCTGTACATAACATCAAGAAATCGGCTGATTAAAAGGTGCATTTAATAAATATTGCTCAATATGTGAAATTTTATAAAATATGAACGCAGCAGTAATATTAATATTGTAATGTTTTTATACCTTTATCAAAAATTTATTTTGCATATGAAGAAATAATATTTAATGTACATCTGATTTATTTGGTAAGGTGACTTTAGTGTCTTTTCATAGTCAAGTGACTTTCCTTTAAATTTGTATGATATTTACTTAGAATCATACAGTTGCCTAGGTTGGAAGGGACCTTTCAGATCATCTAGTCTAAACATCAACCTAACTCTGACAAAAACCATCGCTAAACCATATCTCTAAGCACTATGTCTGTTTTTCTTTTAATAAAAATATTTTTATGTATTTATAAAGATAAATAGTTTATTTTTATAGTAATTACTGTATTACTCATGGAATTAAGAGGTATTTTCTCAACACGAGGATTCCACACTGCAGTACCTGCTTTCCTGTAGTGACACAGTGAAGTATTGTACTGTGCTGCCATACAAAACTTCAGACAACTCGGGGAAATTCTTTCCGCTCTGTACGAAAAGAGGCTGGAACCCAAACTGTCCAGCTTTCCCTGAGTCCTGTAAGCAGAGGGGCTAAAAAGAGACTACAATTTTCATTAACAGACAGTACAAAATATTTGAAGCTACTGTTGGCATGCCTCCTTCCCACGGGCTCTCTTGCGCATTGCGGCTTAGATCTAGGGAAGAACAAAAGGAACTTAGAAAAATGTCAGGTAGATTCTACACCTTCCACTCAAAGAGGCTCTAGCTCTCCGACCTACCTCTTCTCCTTCCTGGGGATGTCCACAGTAGCCTCTTTGGGAGAGGAGATAACTCTCTTTAACTGGACAGGGGAAAAGAAACTGTACCCTGTAAATACGTAAGCAGTGGAGATGCAGCTTGTGCGTATCCAGGAGCATGGTGCCAAGTTTGTGGGTACTTTTATCCTGCTCTTTGTGGAGCTCTGCAGTGAGACTCCCCTGTCTTTCCAACGTTATCACAAAAATGACATAGCCAGCAGATATATAACTTTGGCTATTTCCATTTTCTACAGATCCATCATCAAGGAGGACATGCATCAGAAATAAAATCCTCCTCTACAGAGAAATGGTGTCTATTTAGGAAAGGTCTTTATATGATAAAGGCTTTTATTTTAGAGAAAGAAATTTGTTAGCATTAGAGAGATCTGTTCACTTTGGCAGAAGCCTGCTGAAATCAATACATTCTGTTTCTTTTACATATGGAATACCGAATAAGACTCTTCTTAATGATGGAGATTTACCTTCATAGACTTTACCCTAATGGCATATTCACTTAATTTTCCTGATAAAACCTTTATTGCAAATTCAGTAACCATTCTCTTTTTTAACAAGGTTGCCAGCCTGCAAATAATTTCAGAGAAAGAATCTATTAATGGGAATACATTAGCAAAATACGATCTAGCCGTGATTTATCTTTCTTGTGTTAACTTCATCTGAGTTAGGAGGGAGTCTGCAATCAAGGTTTATAACTCCTAGTTCTGTGGGCGTCGCCACCACCCCCCCTGCGACAGAGTTTTGATTTTGAAGGCTCTAAACCACAATAGAAATCTTAGATCCCACAGCCCTTAAGACATATGAAAAAGCATAAGCACCAAAGCAGGTAGTTTCATGAGAGCATGGACGCTGCAGTTGATTTACTGTTCAGTCGCTGAGCTGTTCCCTGTGGGGTCCTCTTGTCCATAAGGCATAGGTACAGAAGTGATGTAAAGATTTTCCTTAATGAAGCTCTTCTGCTAAGGGTGTAAAGGAAAAATCTCATTGTTGTAAATGAATGAATTTTGATAAAATGTTCTGAAAGGCTTCAGCCAGAGGCAGAACTATTAGAGAAAATAGTTCAAATAAGTGAAGGTTGGTAAAATTGCTAGCAATTGAAACCGAGTTCCTATTATTAGAGGTATTGAGCATTCTTAAAATTCAGAGTAGTGCTATCGGTACTGCGTATAAAGCTCTTTTTCTAGCAGCTAAGGAAAGTAGCCCTTAGACAAACATTTTGGTTTTGTAACTACATTCTGAGATTTCTGGTTTTGATGTTCCTATTTCCCGCAAGCCTACAATGCAGGAATTATTAGAGGGTTTGTAGAAGAAGTACCTGGGGAACAGCAGGATAATTCTGGCACTCTTCCTTGGGGTTTTCATGCATAAAACCACAAGAATGAACAACCTCCCCCAAATCCACCAAAGCCTGAGCAACAAAGACAAGCACAGTTAGTCTGTATTGCCGAGGACCTTTCAGCTTCTGCAAAAATTGAAAAGGAGATTCGAATTTTCTCCTTCTGTAGCCATTGCCCAGCTTCTTCCCCAAGTCCGTCCTCCCTCTGGCATCCACATAACAACTTAGTGCCTGGGTGACTCCTCTTGCAATGGGCAGTAGAGAGTCCCTTCTTATAGGAACCTGTAGTTCAGCAGTTCCTCAGGGTGTCCTTGTACAGATTACTGGTGTTTTTAAGTTGCTAAGATGTGATACCTAAAGGATAGGAGAATTTCAAAATGCTCGACAAGTAAGTGCCAGCACGTTTGGATATGTGTCAGGAGGCGTGTTTTGATAGGGATAGGTAGGAAGGAATAGAAGGATAGGGAGAGAGTTTTGACCCGTGGCAGGCATCCCAGCCTTTCTCTCCCGGCTGTGAATAGCGTGCTTGGCTGTGCCTGTAGCTGACAAGACCTGGCTGCTGCACTGGCGTAACGCAGTTTTTGCACTAATGGGAAAATCTTTTACGTGACCAGCCCTGTCTCATGAGCCTTTCTCTGTTAGTAATCTTAAAAGAGAACAGAAGAAAATACCACCTTAATGTGCGGACTTGGGAATAGGCTTTATTTTAAGAAGCACACATTTCACATGAGTGAGTTGGCAGTGTTGGTTGTGGTGGCAAAGAATGGGCGTGAGAGCTCTGACTGAAGCCCTCTTACCTACCTATCCCCATCACCTCTACTGACTTTCAGTAGACATGCATGGTTGCTACAGACAATAAACGCTTTTATTTTTTTTTTTAAGCCCTTGCTGACTTCTTTTATTTTAAGACCCCTGTGTACTTCTTTCCCAGTGCAATGTGGCACATATTGCTGATGAACTATTCACTTTTTTGCCGATATTTTTCTTCTTTTGCCCTTTTTGTCTTCTCTGGCAGAAATTCTAATTCTTTTGATGTCATGCAGAAATGTATTACTACTTCACAAAAGTCTCTGCTTACTCTCAATTTCAAACCAGAAAAAGAGATGGAGACTTTAACTTGCACCTTCGCTCAGAATGCTGAGCCTAGAAATGAGCAAACATTCTTTCAAGGGCCTCGGAGCAAATCTTGTGAGTCTCATCATACATTTTCCACCTGTATTTCGTACTGGTACTTTCAGCTTTCTGCACAGTTATACTTTTCTACAAATACTTATATGCAAGAAAGCCCAAAATGCTACTCTTAAACCATATTTCTCTTTTTCACACACAGTAGAAATTGACTGGTTTGAACATAGATATATTTCAGAAGATTCCCATACGGAGCGTGTGGATTGAGAAGCAGGAAGCGTTACTGGGCAAGAACCAGGCTTTCTTCACACCACTGCCTTGCACCAGTCGCAGGAGCGCTTATGATGTTCTGCTACCATCTTCTCTAAACCACTTCAGCGTTCTTCTCCCCGTGTTATCTTCCACAAAACAGTATGACATGCTACAAATTACATATTTAGAGAAAGGCAGAACCATCTATCAATTCAAGTCAAGAGATACAATGTGTTTTTGTGCTTCTAAGCGGTTAATAATTGCAAAAGGTTCTTTTTAATGCTTAGCACTTTATTCACTTTATCTTTCTTTTTAGTGCATTGGAAAATAAATCTTAAACATTTCTTCTGTTATCTAGCACTTTAAGCCTTTTCATAGCATTTGTAACACCTCTTTGCCAACACTCCATCTGTGATTTTAGCTTGCAGGAAACACTTTGCAGTTCTGTTATTAGCTTAGATGCAGAGAGCTGCTGTTTAAATATTAATTGTAACTTCCCTCATAAGTGCAGTGAAACCCACTGAGTAACTTGTGAAGTTCAATAAATATCTAGGAAAGCGTGTTGTGGGTAGGGCCTGCTCTTAGTCTTAGCAAAGGTCTTACTTGAGTTAACAGTGCAAAATAGATCATGTCCTGATGTGTGCCATTTCCTTTCCTCCCCTTACCTCAGTTGCCCTCCTTGTACAAGCACAACAAAAAGGAAGAAAAAAGAATGATGTAAAACTGCAAACATACTTCTTGCACAGTTACTAGACTTCCTGCTAAACCAAAGTGAGAGGACCACCGCAAGAAAAGGTGTTAGATCCATCATTTGTTTCAAATCCTAGTTATTGGACAAATGCACTTCTAAAGTACTTGTGTGTTGCTCTGTGAAGAATCACGCTTCAGTAGAGGCATTATCTTGTGGTTGAGCCCTTCTCCTCTGTTTTCAGTCATGAGCTTCACCCTATTTCATTTCTCAATTCCACAAAACGTACTTTATACTTAAAAAAATAAGAAAATACTCTATGTTTAGAGACATTTCAGTAAAGTGTATTTGATAGAAGTGAGAAACAAAGTAGTTAACACCGCCTGAGCAGCCTGTTTTCTCTGAATCGCCAGAGCATTGCAATTGTGATACTCCTGTAATTGACAGAAGATCACCCCCGTTAAAATTGTACGTTGTATTTTTCCCTCTCTTCTTCTTCCAGATGGTTAATAATCTTTTATTGGTGAGGTGGCTTGCCTACGGTGTAATCTGAGATTTTTCCTCGTGTCATTTAAGTGAGTTACTTCTCTTTGTGTTTGCAGGTGGACTGAATTTTAATATGTTGAATTCTGTTAATTGCTTGGAATTTAGGTGTTTTTCGTAATATCTTGCAAACGTATAATAATTTTTTTAAAAAATTAAGTAGTACCCATCTATTCCTTTTATTTTTCAGCATTCTGTGAAGAGGGATGCAGATATGGTGGAACTTGTGTAGCCCCTAACAAATGTGTCTGCCCTTCTGGATTCACAGGAAGTCATTGTGAGAAAGGTAAAGCTTTACTGAAACACCTTCTTCTTTGGTAATGAGAAATATGATATGCTAAATTAAGAACTAATTACTTTCCATTCTTTCATTCTGCCTGATGTTCTCTCGTCATTGAAGATATGACTGTTCCATAGCTGCCCTTTCCTAACTGAAAGCTAGTCTTACATTAAACGTGGAAAATTGTAGACAATCAGGGATGTAGCTGCTTTTGGTTCCAGTGGACACTTTTGAGTCAATTAGAGGGGAAGACAAATGAAAAATATTTACTCCACCTATTTCCTGTGGTGCAAGATCAAGGTCACCTGCTTTTTCTGAATGTTGTGCAAATTATACCAGAATTTGGATGCTTGCTTTTCACTTAAAGTTACTGAATTCTTAAGATGCGATTTGTTTCTAAGTCACTGAGGCCACCAAATTTCACAGAATCACAGCCTATTCAACTGTATCTTACTAGTGATGATTTGATCCTGCCTTTTCCCACATTTTCTTTGCATTTGAAGGTATTTGCTTCTGACAGCGTCATAGTCCCGCCTTTCTGTTCGTGTCACAAAGATCTGGTTCCTTGTCTACCTTAAATGAGCAGGAAGGGATCTTACAGAATTCCATGTAGGACTCGTATTAGATTCTTTATACAGCAGATTTGGGATTTTATTTTGATTGTCATTTATTAAGGTTGTATTTCACTTAAATAACCAAATGCTAGAGTTTTTTGTATTGCGTGTTTGTTAATAAACCTTTTTGCACTTGCCTTTACTGGTGGAAATAAAGTGGGTTGTTAACGCAGGTTGCATGATGGGTGAGATTATAATTGATGAGGTTTTTTTAAGGAAGAAAAAACAAAACAAACCCAAGAAATAACTGTTAAAGGGTAAGTTAAATCGCTGGAACCACTTGTTACCCAGAAATTATTCAGTAATTCTTGTGTAGCAGTGTCTGTTTAGTACATTGCTGTTCTGCTATCATACAAAGTAATTTAAGCCCAGTCATCAACAAAGCTGTTCTGAGTAGCTTCTGAAAACTGCTAAAGCTTTTTATGGATGTACTCAAATCACTGCATACTGAAATCCCATAGTTCCTAGTTGTCAGCTTTGTTTCTAATTATTTGGGAATGAACTAGGACGTTAATATTTTCATATAGAATAAATTTAAGTACTGCATTTTATTTTTTTGCCTGTAGTCTTTGTATTCTTTTGTAGTCTTTTATATAGAAATAAGCTCCCAAGCCTCCTGACATTCAGCAGTAAGTACTGGTAGTACGCAGGGGGAAGTAATACAAGAAGTACCTGCCCTAGAGCCCCCCACTTACCATAGCTCCCCAGCCTCTAATCTTGCTATTTACCCTCTCCCACGTATAGTTTGCTCATTCCCTTCCTAAATTTTTGTTATTCATAGGAAACAGTACTTTCAGAGGGTTGCAGGATACCTGAGATGTGTCCTATGCACGTGAAAATATGGTACTGCAAAACCAGTATCTGACAAGGTGCATCCCAGAGTCCAGAGGGAACTGGCCGATGCAGTTCCAAAGCCATTCTTTGTGATATTTGAAAAGTCATGGCAGTCCCGTGAAAACCCCAGTGACTGGAAAAAGGGAAGCATTGTAACCCATTTTTAAAAAGGGTAGAAAGGAGGACCCTGGGAATTGTGTCAGCCTCACCTCTGTGCCTGGGAAGATCATGGAACAGATCCTCCTAGCAGCTATGCTAAGGCTCTTGGAGGACAGGGAGGTGATCTGAGACAGCCACCATGGCTTCGCCAAAGGCAAGTCCTGCCTGACCAACATAGTGGCCTTCTATGATGCAGTGACTGTATCAGTGGACAAGGGAAGAGCTATGGATGTCATCTCTCTGGACTTCGGTAAGGCCTTTGCCACAGTCCCCCAACCACATCTTTCTCTCTAAAGTGGAGAGAGATGGATTTTATGGGTGGACCGTTTGGTGGATGAGGAACTGGTTGGATAGTCGCATCCAGAGGGTGGTGGTCAAGGTCTCAATATCCAGATGGAGACTGGTGACAGGTGGTGTCCCTCAGGAGTCCGCATTAGGACCATTGCCATTTAATATCTTCATCAATGACATAGACAGTGGGATCAAGTGCACCTTCAGCAAGTTTGTGGATGACACTAAGCTAAGTGGTACAGTTGACATGCCTGAGGGACAGGATGTCATCTAGAGGGATCTGGATAAGCTCAAGAAGTGTACCCACGTGAACCTCATGAGGTTCAACAAGGCCAAGTCAAGGGTGCTACACCTGGGTTGGGGCAACCCTTGGTATCAATACAGGCTGCAGGATGAAGGATTGAGAGCAACCATGAGGAGAAGGACTTGGGGCTACTGGTGGATGAAAAGCTGGACATGAGCCGACAACGTGCACTCACAGCCCAGAAAGACAACCGTATTCTGGGCTGTCTCAAAAGAAGCGTGGCCAGCAGACTAGATAGAAGGAAGAAATGTTTTATGTTGAGGGTGGTGAGACACTGCCACAGGTTGCCCAGAGAGGTGATAGATGGCCCATCCATGGAAACATTCGAGGTCAGGTTGGACGGGGCTCTGAGAAACCTGATCTGGCAGGGGGGTTGGACTAGATGACCTTTAAAGGTCCCTTCCAACCCAAACCATTCTATGGTTCTGTGATTGCCCAAAGGTGCCCTGCCTACTCAGGAGCCGCTGGCTTTAGGCCAGCTTTCAGCTCGACTGCCTCTGTTTCTTTCAGCCATGAATCTTAAAACTATCTTTTGTGTTACAGCTGTAAAGGGACTTTCATAACTAGAACACAGAGTCTTCAAACTGTTGAAGTGGTGGTTTAAAATTGATAAGTGGATGACATAACCATTGTTGACTCCTGTGTTTTTCATGTCTTTTGTATTGTTTTGATCTAAAATATGAGTTAGCACAGCAAATAAAGGAAACATGGCAGGTATGGTACTCTCATTATATCAAGAAATTTAGAGGTAGATGTCAGCAGGGGCTAGCTTCTATGTATAAAATCTATACGACTTGCACCAGAAGGAGGTTTATTTTTGTCTTTGGAGATGTATAGCCCTTACCGGTATGCTACAAGTCAAGTTAATGATGGTGACTTTGAGAAACCTGATGTGCAGACTGGTTTGAAAATGATTAAGGCTTTGCATATGAGAAGTTGTCACATTTTTTGTGGTGGAGGGTTTGAAAACTTCAGCAGATATAGCGTATGTCCTATGCATATTTCAGTGGCTAAGTGCGTATCAGATCTATGTGAGAACACCTTCAGCCATCTGAAGGTGCGTGTCCTGGAAAAACTAGATGTTCAGAGTAGAGAGGTGAGGAACACCTTGGAAGCAGGTTTCCCTTTGCTTACCTGCTTGCTCCTCAAAGATGCAGTGCTGTCAGGAAGAGGGGGCAGTTCAATAAAGACCTCCCTATAGTATCGTTGCAGTTTGCTGCAGTGTTTTTAGAGGACGTCTAAAGTATTCAAAAACCATATTCATTTGGGTTTTTTTCCCCGTTGGCTGTAATGTTAGAAGGAACCTCTTTGTTATATTTAACATACGGTAGCACTCCCTCAATCATTATGACACAGACCAAAGGTGGTGCAATGGTGGGACATCACTTTAAATCAAAGCTTAAATGTTCCTGGTAAAACCTTGTCTGATGGAAGCTCGTGGTGAACTGATGCATATCAGAAGTAAAATGATGTGTTTTGGTAATGTATTCTATTCGCCACGGTGCATTTAAAAATGTCCTTCAAACCGACAACACAGCAATTCCTTATACATTATTTGTGAGCTGAAAGGACTCGTCACTGGCTAAAAACAGTGTGACCCAAATTGGCTTTGACATCATATAAAGGGGAAAATGAACCAGAAATTAGAAATGTTGTTGAAAAGCAGGTGCATTTACTTCTGAATATGAATCATATGTAACTCGTTGTTTCTGACTGCCTGGCTGAAATGATGATATTAGGTTAATTAAAAATTCAGAGGTATTTGAGAGGGGTAGGATTTATGTTGGTAATTTACTCAGGTGAAATTAAAATACACATTTAAGGCTTATGTACAAATACATATTTCAACATGCTGCTAAGAAGAATTAGCTCTTGCCAATTGCTTTGCCTGAAATGAGGAATCATTATAACGGTTGTGGGGCTGCCTTTTCTTTTTGAAGGTGAACTGCAAATTTATATCCAGGGATACTGTCAAGTAATTCCTCCTTCCATCCATTCTTTATAATGCTGTTTCTTTACGTGCTTGATGCTTTGTACAGAATTTTTATCGTTATCTGTTTAAGATCTGATTCTATCTTCTGATCAATTTGTTTGTTTTGTGATTAGCTGGCCAGGGCCGAAATCAATGATCTCTGTGATCATTACCATTTGTGATCATATTTAATACAGTCGTGATACCTGTGCTGGAAAGTTTTGATGTTGGAATTTTTGCTGACATTGCTGTATGGTTCCAGCACGTATGTGCCTGACGGCTGAGCTGGAGAGGTGCATCCTTAACTATGTGTAACGCTGTTGGCTTAAGCCCAGGTGCATCCTTGGCAGGGACCCTTGTTAAAGGCTTCCGAGAGACAATTTGGTGTGCAGAGAGGAATGCAAACATGGTACTCTCAGGGAGCTGTTGTCAGCATGGACTCAAATGCCCTGATTTTCCAGCCAGTGATGTTTTCTTCACCTCATATTTTTGCAGCATTAAAAAAAACCCAAATCCCATTATTCCTTGAGCTGCTTTTTTCTCTCTGTGGAGGAGCCACGGGTCAGTGGAGTTTTAATGCTGGTTTTGTAGACAGGGTCTACTGTTATTCTGTATTTGTGGAATGTTAGTCACTACTGTCACTGATGAAGTGGTGAGGATGAGATAGACAGGACAATCAACGATATCAAAGGCAGGAGTAAACGGATGATTGAGTGCCTAGAAATTGCAGGCATTCTTTGAACACCTCCCTGCACGTGGTAGAGTCCTGGGCATGGGCCTGAGAAATACAGACCAACTTCTGTACAGCGCTGGGATGGTGACCAGTGGTGGCAGAAATTTCAACTAAGGGAGTTAATTGCAATATCTGTCTGTGCAAATTATAACTTTGGTTAACAAGCAGGAAAACGGCAGGAGGATTTGAGGCAGCAGCAGGTTCCCGGTTAGGGAATATATATATATCTATATATCTTTTTTATTTCTTTTTGCAATATTTTTTGTAAAGCTCCAGGAAGGCTTTAGGCAGTGGTGGGGCATCGCCTCCAAAAGGGATTCCAAGCAATTGCACCACGTCTTTGCTCCCCTGGCTCGTGAAGTCTACCGTCTGAGCTGGTATGCAAAGAATGGGGAATAGGATTCTGGTAGATTAGGATGACATTGTGTAGGCTGGAGATCAGAGCGGTAAACATTTTTGTGGTAGCTACATGTTTATTTCTCACAGAATGATAGAATGCTGTCAAAGAGTTACCTGCTGATTGTAAACAGTCAGAAGCAAGGGTAAGTGAAGCATCGGGATGCGTTAATTACTGGCATTATTCTTTCTGTTGTTTTGGACTGTGTACAAAAGATTGTCTGATATTGGGGTGAGAGGTCATTTTTCAGTATGTACCATGGCTGAGAAATGCGCTTTGAATCCCAATAATTATATTGAGAGTATGAAAAAAACCCCAAACAAATCAACTCTTGAAGCCTTGCATTAGTTACATATGGATTCTTCAGTGCAGTCACAGATTTCACAGGTGTGCAATGAAATGTTGCTATGCTTGTATCTTGAAATTGGATATGTCGTGTATACTCTATGAAAATGAGGAGGCCTTTAGCTGAGTTGTTTCAGAATAGTTGGCAGTATCTGGAGTTATTGTCTAAGAAGTTGCATACTACTTTGTGTAGTCATCTCTTAAATTGCTTCTTCTGGAGTATATTGTCTTCTGCAGTTCTTTGGGTAAATCTCCCTACAGTCTGTATTCCTTTGGACCCTGGAGATAGAAAAAAAAAAAAAGAATTGTGAATTGTACTTCCATATGCTATTCCTTTATTCCTGAGCTGGATCAAGCTTTAGGTGTGTAGCTATCAAAGACATTTCAGTTGAGGGACTTAGTTTAAAAAAAATAAGCAAACCTAAAGCAAAGCAGAGAAAGAGATTTTTCAGTGAGTACGGTAAGCTAAATGTCAAAACTCCCTACCTTTCTCTATCTGAGATCTTTTGTAAAATACGAAGCAAGGTTTATTTTGGGAAACGAACCAGCTGTGCAGCTGTGGGCACAAGGCTTTGCATGAGATTCTTTCTAAAGCCTCTCATTTCAAGGTGAGGCGAAGCCAGTGTAGTGCCAGATAAGAGGGTTGAAGTGAAGATGCTTATTGCAGCAAACGGTGATTGTGGTTGATGTGACACTCCTGAGGGTGTGACAGATCCGGAGAAGGCAGATGCTCCAGGTGGCTGAGGTTACCCTGCTCCATTTGCTGCCAAGCTGTTTACAGCATTTGCCTCAGTGGTGCTTATCGCAAAATGGCAAGGGGTGATATCTTAATGCGATAGAAGAAACAAAGCTGTCATTTGTAAAGATATCAGGGAATAGATCAAAGAATATCTGCTAGAAAAATCTGATTAAGACCGTCTCTGAGGATCAAGGGGACATCTGTCTGCAAATCAACAAATAACTCTCAGTCGAAGAAAAAAGTTGTTCTATCTCACAATGCCAAGCCAAAGAAAAGTGAAGGTACCCAGACCAAGAACACCATTCGTCCCCCCCGAGCTGAGCATAGCATGAGGAGACTGCACTAGGTTTTGTAGTGCTTACACTGCTTCATATACTGTAAAAGTTTATTTTTAAAAGGTGGGGAAAACACTAAGCAGACACTGGGTTTGGGTTTTGGTGGGGTTTTGGTTGGTTGTTTTTTTTTTTCTTCTTTGGTCCCCAAACCTTGCACTTGGAAATTGGGTAGTATTATATTGCTTATCCTGGCTGGGATTATGCCCGCTTCACTTTTAATTTCTCCACTGAAAGTCCATTTTATTCACTCTGAGCAGTGGCTATATGCCAGCCGGACACGTCAGATATTGCTGAAGGATGCAGTTTTATCTGTACAAGAGAAATACAAGATTTAGCTAGCTGACATTTATTTTGCATTTAGATTCATGCAAAACAATGTAATCAAGAGGTAATTTCTGTTGATTGAACTTTATAATGCACGTAAGATCCAAACCAGATTCTGTCTTGCCTTAAACATTAAGAAAAATATCTTGTGAAGACCCACAATAGAACTTATTATAGAGCTTACAAAAATAGCTACTATGTTTTATTATTCCTTAGTTACCTTAGTAGTGAAACGAAAATACATGTGATATTTAAAGAAATGGATGGGTGTGATTGCATGAAGTCAGGGGCTTTGCATCTTCCTTTTGTAATGGAGCAATAGATTTGACTCCTTCACTCTCTCTTCCTTGCTGAAAAGTAGGCAATGAAAAATCTAAAAAGAAAATGACAGTAAGTGCTTTGTAAGGAAAGGAAAAGAGTGGTGACGTTTAGAAGAAGACTGATGGCTCACTTAGACCTCCGGTGATAAAGAAGCAATTAACAGAGGGAGAAACTCCAAACAAAATTATGCCCTCTCATGTAGATTCAGGTACCCTGCCAAGGTGTTGGATAGTAACCCATGTTCAGTCTTAAAAGGTTGTTAGCAATTTTCTTGAAATTAGAGATGGGTGGTCCTTGTAGCAGTATGGGGCGAACTGATTGAATTTATATTAAAAATCGACACTTTTATTAGTGAGGACTAATAAACATAGCTTTCATAGAACCACTTGAAAGCAACGTGGCTCTTTACTGCATCAGGATTTAGTGATTGGTTCAGTCAAGTTCTACATGAGAAGCGTCCACTGCCGTGGTTGAGTTGAACTTTCAAAAGGCCCTTCACGGAACAAGGCTCCATAAACTCTGTGAAGTTTAGGAAGATGCTGGAGTGCAAGAGCACCATTTTATGAATGCTTATATGAGCTGTACCAGTTGGAGTGTCTCTGCAAGCATCCTTCCCCCAAACGTGTTCTGTGAGCCCGCTATGTCCCCATTCCCAATGTCACTAGCTGTATGTGGCAACCAGTGGAGTCAGCCAGCTGTTGTCTGGCTTGGGGTGACTTCCAGAGCAAAATGAAGGGAGAAGTTGAGTGAGAGTCCTTGTGTTTCCCTGGTGCTGGGCTGGCTGCAGATCCTGCTCCGTAGGGAGCCTCTCGGCAAAGATAACACTCACGGAGTTCCACCTTACACTTCTTGGGCGCTGTCACACAGCGGCCCACCTTTGTGAAAGAGAACTTCTCTTTCGGTGCCGAAGAGATGCATGGTGAAAGGATACGGTGCTTTTCCTTGGATTGAATGTAACTGTGCGAATGGAGGGATGCTTGTAGGGTTTGTTCCCATAATGTGCCTGGAAGACGCAGAGCACGGTGCAGGGGGTGAAGGCAGTATTCACAGGCAAAAAGGAGGTGCCTGTCTTTCCGAGGTGAGAGAAAAGCATGCTGTGCGCAATATAGGCTATTTTAGCTAAACAGGTAAAAATTGTTAGGGCATCTCTTTGCCCCCTACTTAGTACTGGGAAGTCACTGGGGAGGTTTGCTTATTCCTGTTTTCTTTGTTTGTTTCGGCTGCTGTTACACACAGAGTGTTAGATGTTTATTCATCCATAAGTTCTAATTATGTAGTACAGGAGGAACATCATGTTTAGAAAGATACAGGTAAACTGTTCTAAGCTGTAAATATAAAAGCCCCGTATTCCCTCTGGACTTCCTACAGCCCTCAGCCTCCATAGCTGAATTTTGTGCACAAGCCTCGCTCAAACTGAGGTGTTGGAATTTGTTTCCCGCTGGAGACCATGTTGCTTTGGCCTTTTCTTAATGCGCTCCGTCCCTGACCAAGCGTTCATCCGGTTTATCACCAGGAGCGTCTCCCACAGCTTCTGTGCAGTCGCGTCTGCTTCAGTTTCCTCTTGGATTCTGAGGACCAGGCAATGGGATTTAAATTTATTTCAAGTGGCAGAATCACCACTTGAATTATATTAAAGAAAACAGAGAACTACAAAGCACTCAAAAATGTGAGCAAATATTTATATTTGAGCAAATAGATACATTCATATAGTAATGAAATTTCCATTTTGCAGCTAAGAAGTTTCCGTATACGAAGCGTTTCTTGTGATGTGCTGAGCTGTACAGAAAAGACAGTTGCTTTAAAATACCGACTTGGTGATGACTTAACTACAAACCATATCTCTCATTTTACTATGGTTAATTTAAAAAAACTCAACAACTCTGCTTTGAGTGCAGTGCAGTAATGCTGAAGTTGTCACCCAGTTTGTCAGGATATTCTGACCCCCTTTTTTGGTTCTTCCAGGCAGATGCCTACATCAGTGAAAAATAGAATATTTCAAAGGAGAAATATCAGAACAGGTAGTAGACTAACTAAATATTAAATAACAACTACCTCAGTCTGTCCAACTACAGGCAGTATTTAGGGGACATTACTAAGTTTAATGAGCTCTTTGCCACCTTCCTTTTTCTTATTAATAGCCGGCTCTGGACTGGAGAATCAACCATGAGTATTCAAATCTCCTGATAACCTAGAAACATAACTCGAGATGTGCAGAGCAGGTGCAGAGAGGTACTTATGTTTTTTAAGGCAGAAATCCTCTTGATTTCAGTGGGAATTTCACCTGAGTGGAAACCTTGGGATCTGGTACAACTGAATTAGGTGAAATGAAAAATAAATGGCTCTAGTGAAATAAAAGAGCATTTAGAGCGGGGTTTGTATGTGGAACAAGCTGTGTTAGTTGCAGTTACCAATGATAAATATGCCATGTTTAAGTCATTGATCTATGGTACAAGTCTAACTAGCTAATCTAGGAGTAAGAGCCTATTCAAACAGGGTAGAGAATTCAGTCTTTTCAGAAAATTTGTACAACTCTGAGAATTTTACTGTATAGAGCCCCATTTCTGCTGAAGTTTAATACGGTGAATGCTAACGTATTTCGTGGGTGATCTCGTTGACATTAATCAAGGTGTCATGAGAGAAGATGTGCCTCAGTCATCAGAACTAGCATCAGAAAACAATTTCTTTAGAGAAATTATGTGACAAGTGAAAGGAATGGAGGAAAAACACCAAGCTGAAGTTGTAGAGGTTATTGTGTATTTAATTCTGACAAAGAGTCAGTTTTCCTGCCTTTTTTCTTTTTTAACTTAAGACTTTTTTCCCCCTGAAAAATTGGGGTATGGGAAGAACACTTCAAGATGATGGAAGTCATGCAACAGGAGAAACAAGCAGGTGGAGCCGGCAAGATCTTTTCCCATGTTGGTAGGAATTCATCACCAGAAAAGCAATAGCCACCTCCGCTTGCTTTCATTGGGCTGACACTCAGAGGAAGAGATCGTGTCCCTGTTCATATAATCCCTGAAGGCAAATAAAATGGCATAAATCACTTTCTCTCTTACGTGATTTATGTAGATTGCCGCTTAATGTGCAATGAGGATAATTATTTTGCTTTAGGAGTCAGGGTGAAAATGTGAATTAACCCCTTGTTGAAGGGACTATCATCCTTTCTTTATTAACTGAGGTAGCCTCTGTAACATCTACAATTTTGTTGAATTTCAGTCCTTTTGAGTATCTGTTTTTGTAAGAGTAACACCCATGGTTTCCAACAGTTTGCCCCAGGAAGATTGCAGAATTGGGTGGTTGTTATACAACACTACAGTGAAAAAAAGCTTACAACAGGAGGAGGTAGCTCTTTGCAAAGTCTGCTGAATTAAAATCAGTGTGTGGACTCAAGAAAACAAGTTTTCCTTTAGGAATGTACTCGTGTTTGTACAGAGAAGAAATGAAATCGGAAGTTTTGCTGATAGGGAACTGTAACAAACTTTCTTTTCCCCTTCCAAAGCTTTTTCTGTATCAGGTGAAACATTTTTATTGTCTGTAGTCTGTTTGATAGTGATGTGTCTGTTCTGCTGCAGAAAGTACATGAGGTACCCGAAGACTGCCTTTCACGGTGCACTTTTTTCTGGATAATCCACCATATCATGCCTGGTGAAATACCAAAAATTCAATAGAGTAATACCTGTTGGGTGTGAAAAGGGCCTATGAACCTATATCCTAGAAAGTGGGGCATTAAAGCCTGTTCTAGATTCAGAGTTCGCTAACTCGTGCAGGTTCCTGTTGCTTTTGGTAGGCTTTTGTTCATGCCTGTAGTCCCCAGAGAAAGAATATGCAAGATGTTAAAATAATACTGCGCTTAATGTAAGGTACGTATGAGGCATAAAAGCAACTTGGATTGTTCTGATTGAATGTTTTCTTTACTGGTTCCCTTATGATTGAAGTAGCTTTAAAATAACAGTCATACTCAAACTCAAGCAACTATGTGTCAAAGTTATTTTCAAACTTTTTATAATGTTATGATAAAAATCTGTTCAGTCCTTCACATTTGCAGAAATAGAGTTTTTCCTAAATACATCAATCATTTTTTGCTCTTAAAAAGAGAACCTCTGATTTAGCAATCCTGGCAGTTCAATAGCTGGAGTTTTCTACTACTTAAGCTATGTAACATCTGAATTATTTCTTTCAACATGTAATATCTACTAAGTAGATCAGTCATTTCAGACACAAACGTAAATGGTGTAGGTTTTAGTGAAAGAGTGAAATCCCTTTTCTTACTCGATTTTTCCTGAAGAGGCATTCTCTGTAGCTGGCAATCTAATCTTTGGAATAGTACTCATTTATCTTTTGAATGAGACATGAAATGAAAGCCCTAAACACTTCTGTTCATTAAAGATCCAGTTGAACCAGTATCCTATTTCAGCTCAGGTAATCACATTCTGCCTTCTTTAGCAATGTCGGTCAGGAAAATTACTCACTTGAAATAGCTGTCTGGCTAAGCATGGAGTGGCACCATGCCTTAACTTCAGAGATGGCTGCGTTTCTGCGATAGGTTACAGATCCTTACAGCTTTTGATGGCAATTACATGGTTTTAAATGTGAATGGCTCTTAGGTGGAGTACAAGTGTGTAGGTGTGTGAGGATGAGCTCAACTCATCCACTGTCCTTCTCGTTGCACCGTCTTGGAAGTAGTGATATCTCTGATCTGGACGGCACGGTTCACCAGGGGCAGTCATAGGTTCTTGCACACCTACCGCATCTTCTTATTGTAAAGATGGTAGGCAGCGGGGCTCTTTGAGCTGAGAAAAGCGGAGGGGCACTCAAACTCTGCTTAGGATCCCATGCGTCGCCCTTGCATGTGCTGGAGCCACCCAGCTTCTTTATAATAGCCTACTATTCTCATTTCCAAGATAGTATTTTAACAAGTAGCCAGGGTCTGTCCTTCCTTTTGCAGTTGAGCCACTGACCTTGAAAGCCAATGCAAGTTTTCAGGCTCGGAAGTGTGAAATAGCTTTGTAGCCGTGAGGAACACTTTGGTTGTTCTTGAGTGTTACCAAAATGTTGAAACTGGGCTGCTGTTGATCAGTCAGAAGGTATGGCCAGGACGTGTATTTTACTTGCTTACATGACCACTTAAGAAGACTGAATTCCAATGAAGAGGTGTTTTATGAAGATCTCCTAGGTTCCCGTTCGATGCTTTGGAGCACAGCTGGTACTACAGTATGGGAGAGATGTTTAGCTATTAGTAATGGTTTATGTAAGGAAAAAATTCTCTCTGGCAATTCTTTGTGATTATGATTCCTAGAAAGAGACTGAGTGGTTTCTCTGTTGGTTTTTTTTTTTGGGTGGTTGGTTTTTTTCTCTTTACTATGGGCTGAGTAAAAAATGTCCCATGAGCTGTCAGCCCCTGCAGAAAGTAAGTTGAGTAGTGTGACAAGACGGTTTCTTTTTTTCTGCCAAATACTCACTCTGTCGCTTTCTACAGCAGCTGTCCTGTCCACTTCTTGTGACAGCCCTAGCTCTGGAAAGTTTATTGGTCTGCCCAAAATTAGTGTCTGCTAAGTCCTATCTTTCTGTCCCCCACCTGTAAATGTTTTTTTTCTTGCCCTTGGAATGTCCAACACAGAACTTTTCAATTCTTTCTGTTAACTGCGTGGAGAAAGTAGAGATTTAATTCATAGCTCAGAAATTTTCTTCCGTTTTCTTATCTGAAATCTTATTTCTCCTCCAACTTTTATGGAGTTCACAGCTGATACAGTTTGAAAGGTGTGTGTGCTGATAGCAATAACAACTCCCTCAGTGGCCCCATTGATCATTTACAGGCTAGGGAGTCAGATACAGTGTGATAATGCCTAGCTATTCCTAAGGCCTCCCTTTTGAGATAACTGAGTCATATGTTTCTTTTTTGAAGAGAGCTTTGGTTTAGGTTTTTTGGTGTGTCTCCCCTCCCCCCATCTTTTCTCAGCAGGCTTTATTAGGTGTATTCATTACTGAATAAGATCAAAGTAAGTTGCACATGTAGATGCATGGTGGTAGGTCACTGAGGATAGAGAATCTGATCGATAATGACCAGGATTTCCTGATATCTAATGTCTGTGTCACTGATGTGACTGTGGGGGATGTTTTCAGATCCTCCCATGGTATATCGTTTACAAATGTAAAAAGAATTAAATGCAAAATTACATAAGAAGGAGATAGCCCGTTACTCACTTGTTCAGCTGCCACAAGAAGACCTATCTGTCTGTTAAAGTTGTAGGTTTTCCTAAGTGTTCCTTACTGGGTATTAAATAAACTAACTGGTGTGTTAAATCCATTGTTATATCTTCTTGTTACAATCAGCAAAATGAAATTGGTCGCTTCTTGTCGCGTCTCACTCTCAGGAAAGAGGCGGGGGGTGAGGGACTTCAGATGCGTAAATTCCCAACGGCGCGGACTAAGGTGAGATAAATCTCAAGGTCCATATAGAAACATTTATTAGCTTACCAAAATTATTAGTATAGGTCTTAACAAGTCCACGATAATTGGTTAGGTATGTAGCAAATTATGGCAAATGGTGAGGTATACATCATGTTACTGAACAAGAGGTATAGGACAACTTATGGCAAGCGGTACTTAAGGTCGTTACTTAACAACTCCAACCATTACTTAACAGTTCTAAGAGAAAAGAGAAACTGAGGGATAGAGAAAGGAAAAGACAGAGAAAGAGACAGAGATAAAGAGATCACTGGTCCTGGTTACAACATCTTTTTCAGGGAATCTTCCCAGGTGTAATCTTCTTCTTTTGTTTCTTCTTTGTTGCCTCTTCAGGGGCGCTTATTTTCCTGTTTTATGTTTGCTGAATTAGCAGGGTCCATCCCCCTTGCTGAGGACAGCCTTGTCTCAGGTTTCTCCCTTCTCCCAGGTGACGTGTAGCATGATTTGGGTGGAGGGACGAGTGCCATAGTCATACATGTTTAGCATGATCTTTATAAATCTTCACTAGCATATGCAGGGGTGTGCGCTTTCATATGCATTTCATGGATAATGAAGCAAAGGTCACTCATCGGACACAATGGCCTCTAGAACGGAGAACTAGCAACCTCACCACACAAGTGGCAGAACTATCTTGTCTTCACAAGGCAGTTCTCCCATGCTTTCAGGCGCCAGAAGTGTTAGCCTTATCAGTTCTTTGAAGCCCAGGCCTGCATTATTTGTTTCCTTGCGAGTGTTTGAGGCATTCCATTGAAGGCTTGGAGGGCCTTGTGCCCCTCATCAGGGAATTTACAGTCTGCCTCTTACACTTCTTAGTCCGTTTGCTGGATAGTTTCAACAGTGAACTGATTCACTGTAAAAATAAATTGCAAAATGCTCCTTTGGAGGAAAGTCTTTCAGGGAGAAGGAACATCCGAAATGGGAAATGTAATACTGTTGACATTGCTGCTGTGTTGACTTTTGTGGAAAAGTGGAAGACACCTCACTTCATTGCATTTAATGTGATTTTTTATGAATGCTAAATTCAGTCTAGCTGAAGAGACTTATATATAGTATATTCACGTTTCTAGATTTTGTGTTTTATTCTTCTTGACATTACTGTATATTAAGTGCCAGTCTTAAAGGGCATAGACAGTTTTTCTAAGTCAAATTGAGAAATAAAATTAGGAAATAATTAAGGGAAGAGTTTTGTGTCAATCAAAGTTCAAAATTACAAATTCTATAAACTACCTATATGAGCAACAACAGATTTCAGTTTTCCACTTGAGACACAAAGAAAAGGGTCCAACCAAACCAGGAAATAAGTCCTTACTTTTTTTTTTTCTTTTCCCTTTTAGAATATATCACTTTTGAGTACAAAACAAAGGGCTGACCATATCTGAACCATAATGTAAACCCCAAAATACTTTGTGAAGATATAAAGCCTTACGGGCTTTCTGGTTTCCATAATCTTTTGGTTTATGCTGTCAGTTGTATTGAAACGGGCTGAGAATCTTGACTTATTGGATTTGGTGAGAAGGGGTTTTATAAAATATCAGTTTATTTTAGAGAGTCATAAAAGGCTTTGTCAGTCTGTACCCCACTGAGTTGTCTTACACCATGAGTAGTCATCTTGATTTCAGTTGCCTAGTAATGATGTAAAAGCACAGCTTGGCGTAAAAGCAGGTGGCTGAAAATGCTAGCCAAGAATAAATTAATCCAAAAAGCATAATTAATAGAAGGAATATACAGTGGTAATATGTTTTCATAACAACATTTTGAAAGTAACATTTTATTCAGAACATCCGAGTCATTTGTCTGATGTTATAAACGTCAACTTTATAAATATTGGGGTAAATTGTAAGGTTGTGGTTTGTCTTTTCTTTGTATAAAGCATAAGAATTATACTTGGCTTCTTCCCAGGTCAGTAAATAATTCTAATAATTCTACATTTCTGGACTCGAGATGAAGCTGCTATTTGATCCTCAAAGTTCAAATTGTTCTAGTGACGAAAATGCACTGGCTGGAACTCGGAGGCACCGAGTACTTTATTTCATGGCTATGAAGATTTTTGGCTGGATGAATTTTAATTTTTACAAGAAAAAAACCCCTTGTATTAGTGTAGAGTGTTGTAAAGTGTTTAAGGTAGAGATGTAAAGAGAGAAAGAACGCCCTGTAATGTTGTCATTCCGACATACCAGATCACGCGCGCACAGAAACTAAGTTATGCTTCTTGAGGAATGTAAGCACAGAGGCGACACGTGAGAATAAAGGGTCTAATTCCAGTCTTTCTGTCTCATGTATATCATATATATTGGCACATTACGTGACTATTTGTACTGTTTGGGAATGCTGTCACAAGTAAGGCACGGAGCATCTTTACTCTAGATTATGTGGAAAAGCATACCGTCTTTAAGTATGTTTGGAGTGTTATTAGTTTATTTTTACAGCATAGAAGGAGGATAGAAGAAGGGGGAAAAAAACCCTTGACATTCCTGAAAGTTGATTGAGGAGTTAGCGTAGAACTTATTTTGTGAAGTGCATTGCATGACTATATATAGTCTGTTTGTAATCCCATTTAGGGACTATAAACAAGAAAAAATATATTGAGAAGTTATATATTTTACGCAGACTTTGGCAGTAGATTCCAATTTTGAGCAGGTCAGCCATAACGATGGAACTTGATTGTCATGTTGGTAATTTAAAACAGCGTCTTTTTTTGTTGTACCACGTAAAACAGCAGTAACACTAGGGACCAATTTATAGACATAGAGATTATTTCCTCTCTGGAAACAACTGTTAATGAATTTGTCATACAAAAGGAGTGGCATTTATAGTTGTTTATCCATCTTAATAATTAGCTATTTTATGAAACTCCCTGCAGCCGTTCTCCTAAGACATGAGTTATAAGGCAAGGGATAAACAAAGATCTGGTATAAAGTCATCGCAAGTCTTGGGTTCCCTTCCATGACTAAAGATCCTGGGGATTTGGCGAGGTCATCTTCAAGGACACAGCTGTCTTAAGACAGACAGACAAATGATTTTCTGTTTCTTTAGGTTTTTAAAAGCCAAGGTAAAGCATCCTTAAAAGACAAGCTTATACTGGAAAGGTGAATTGATTACTCTGTTATTAAGGGCTGACTTGGCTGTACATGGTTCCTCCTACTTTCTGAAAGAAAATCACAAGCAATCCCTTTAGTCTCACCTATATATTTTGTGGATATGTAATGTATGTATAATGCAGCTTGTATTTGACTGAAGTGATGTGTCTAAGAACTCCTGAGAAAGGAGTGCAAAAATTGCTTGTAAATGTTGGCAGATAATCACAGTGTTCATGAATTCTCACTTATTTTTCTTCTACTTCCTTCTCAAAAATAGCCAGTGTTGCTGTGAGCATTCTGTTACTTCCAGAAAATAATTTGAAAGTGAGATAATCTAATCTAAATTCAGTGTAAATATAAATACTGCTAAAATATGCTTTCAAGACTAACGTAGGATTATATGTATACTGTGGGGTGTAGGTCATTGCTTGTTTTGAGAAAACAAGGATTTCTCTATGTTGTACATCACAAATTCTAAACCGTAATTTGTGATTTTTGTATATGTTTGCTCTACGGAGATCAGTACAGACAAAATACTACATAGTTCTGATGTAGTTTTCTTGTGTTTTCTAATAACGTATACCTGTGCTGAAACAACATATCCTAGACCTGTGGAATGAGGCAGGTGAATCTGGCTAGCCTTCACGGGGAGAGATTCTTGTATAGCAGTGAAGAAGTGGAATAGAAATCATATTTTCGTTATTCTAGTTCTGGGGTTTATCTGTGCAACCTTCGTGCATGCATGTGCATTTAGAGTGGCTCAGGTGGGAGAGGATGCCTGACAAAGGACATAAGGGCTGCACCATCGGGTAAAAATAAGTGAGGAAAAGAGAACTCATGGCATTTTGCATCTGGTCTTCCTGTGTGCGTTGCTGTCAGAGGCAGCACCGTTAGTTGCAATGCTGGTGTCACGATTTTTACAAGACCTGCGGCGCTTTTCCAAAAAATGCTGTTTCTCTAATAGCACCTCCATAACTGTGAAGTCAGCTCCGCAAGAGAACAACACGCTGATACGTGCAAAACACTTTATAGTTATCTGTGTAACCTTCTCTCTGTGATGTATTGTTTCACCCAGATGTGGATAATGAGAATATAAAATCCCTTAGGATGATTGTATGAATGGCTAAATGTGCGTGTTGGGTAGGCCTGCATCAGGAAGGACCGTGCATTCCTTTTCTGTGGAGCTGAGGAGGGTGCCTGCAATGCTTGAAGAACAGTGACTGAGCGGTGGAAAGAATTAAGATGCTCTTGAATTGTGATTATTTTTTTTAATTTTTTTTTTTTTGTTTTTGCCTCTTTGGTTAGATGGATTACATGGTCATGTGGGTAGATAATGTAGCATAGATAATTGTATCCTTGTGGTGCTTCATAGATCGAGCTTTTGATTTCATTGTTCATTTGCTCTGAGCAGTGACACTGAGAGTATTACAGCATTTAGATGTGAGGATTTCTAAAATGATGAAGCAAATTTGGTTTCAGACTGTAAACATGCATTGTAACCGTGTAAGAATTATCAAGTGAATAATACTGTGAAAATATTTTGGATTTAAAGAACCCTAACAACCCATATATTGGACTTTTTACTGTAATTTAGAATTCAGTATGAAACCCAGCTTATTAATATTTAAAAGGAGAGTCTTTTCTCTAAAAATCAATGAGTAGATGTAATTATTTGTTTTAGCAAGGAGGTTTAAAAATGAGAAATTGTCTACTGGTGTGGAACTGTCCTAATGCCGCTGGCTATGAATATATTATAGAGCTATATCTTTATAGAAAACATTTCTGCCCTGTCATCTTCATTTAATACAGTCATTTTCTGCTTTATTCATTTCACCTGGGTTAAATTTTGTTTACACTGTAATGCAATTTAAGTTATTGAATATGATTCTCATAGGCCCCTCACTCTGAGAGACAGATATAGCACTAGCCTGCAACTTGCCTTTGTTTTTCATGTCTTTATTGCTGAAATCTGCTTACATCAGAAGTGTATAAATAATGAAGCTGGCAAGAATTTAATATCATGGAAAATCATCTCAGAACAAAAGCTAGTAATTTTGTGCATGTGTATCTGTGTGTGACTTTTTAGGCCCTAGTATTACGCTACCCATATTACTTGTTTGCACTAAACCCGAGAGAGGAATATGTTGCTGAAGACATTTCTGCAATGAATGCTTAAGGTGTCAAAATTAAAAGATGTGTATTTCCTTTGATTAGCTTCAAGCTGTTTTGGCAGACTTTCTTACTCAACGTAATTTGCTCTTTACATGCAATAGTATTAAATAACGCTTTCAAATGCTACATATCGTTTCTAATATTAAAGTATATTCTATATTGACTTTCAAGACTTCTGAAAAGAATACATTTTTTTCACAAAAAACAAGGTAGTTTTGTGATCCAAAATTTTTATGCGGGAAAAGCCCACTTTGTTTTACATCTCTTATTTCAGAGAATGCAGACAGTTGCCTACATTTATTTTTTTTTATTCTTCAGTATTCTGGAGACTTTTGTTTTACCATTTTGAGTAGATCTGAAGTTTCTGACAGCAGAGCACCCGTAGAAAGGGTTAGGACTCAATATGATGCCCACAAGTGGCAGGTAAACATCCTGCATGTGGTTCTTGTTACTTGAGCCATCAGACTTCCTTGATGTTTTTTCATGCCACATTTTGTACTGGTGGTTTTTGTCCGCTGGGGACAAAGGCTGGCTGTGGCTTGCCCATACACTGCTCAATGCGACCTGCCTGAAGCAAGGCTTGAATATATGTCTCTGTTCTAAAGGGGAGGGATTTTAAATCGCCAGTCCAGAGACGGAGGGTGCAGCAAACTGTCAGATTATGAACGTGATGATTTGTAACTTCTCCCCGTAAGAAAACTCTTGTGATGATCTTGTGACCTCTTGGTTCCACCATACTGGTAGGGAAGTGTCTTCATTGGTTGTACAATTAGTCTGGCTTTACAGGGAGATGACTAATACTGTGTTAAGGGCAGTAAAATTCAGACATGTTCATTGTTGCCCTTTATGTTCGTTTAGGGCCATTATTATCTGGTCTGGGTTTTCATGGAATCATAGAATCAGAGTTGCCGAGATTGGAAGGGACCTTTCAGATCATCTAGTCCAACCATCAGCCTAACTCTGACAAAACCCACCACTAAACCATATCTCTAAGCACTACGTCTGCCCGTCTTCTAAATGCCTCCAGGGATGGTGCCTCAACCACTTCCCTGGGCAGCCTGTTCCAGTGCTTAATAACCCTTTCAGTGTAAAACTTCTTCCTAATATCCATCTTGAACCTCCTCTGGCGCAACTTGAGGCCGTTTCCTCTTGTCCTTTTGTGTGTGTGAGCAAGATATAACGGAGATAAACACAGAGAAGCCTCCTCATACAGAATAGCAGTGAGAGTACTAGAGTCTTTTCTGGAAATTGGAACTGTGGGACATATTTCTCCAACGACGTGCACTGCTTTCTAACTCCTATTTTATTGTGTGAAAGATAGATGTTAGTATCTGTTCTTAACTTACAACAGGATGCCTCGAGGAAGAAAGCATAGGAGGTGTATCAGTGGTTTGGCTGCTGGAAGTCTGAGCAAGAACTCTTTGAAACTCTCCTCATGGTTCCGGTTCTTTGAAACCAGATTCTTCACCTCCATGAGCACTGTGGAAGCTACTCCTCTAAAATCTTAATTTGTGTGCTACAAAATCCTTGCAATATGAAGAACTGTCGTACCCCACACGTGATGTTTCTTTTCCTGGCTTCCAGTTAAACTCACTCAACTTCGTACATTTAGCTGCTTTATTGATTTTTTTTTTTTTTTTGATTGAAAGAAAAACAACGCTGAAACATGGATTATACAAACCCCTTTGATATGAGCTATAAACTTACAAATGTTCATTCTGCTTTTCCTCCTCCTTGTTTCCTCTGTGAGTATAAGATAAAAAATGGTCCCATAATTGAAAAGAGACTGTACAATTTGCTTTGTCAGCAAAGGTCTCAACTCCTATCCCTGTTTCTTCCTGCTGCAAACTTTGTGTTAGATTTTGTAGGGGCCTATCTGGATATAGAGCATCTTCATAAATCTGGTGGTAGTTAGCTTCTCTGTGACAGTTTGGTGTTCGTGCCACTGAAAATTGTGAATTTCGTGGCTGCTGCTGTTTGAAATTGTTATTTTTACCGAAAGGAGGTTGTTAGTAGAGCTAGACGTGGCTCTTCACGGGACTGACAAAAACACAGTCTTCATTGTGGCTCACTCTTCTGCGGGCTGTTGTCTCGGTGTGAAAAGACTGATTTGCCCAGAGTGGAAAGAGGAGAGATGCTTTTTCCGGTTTAGAAGAGAGGATTGAATGTGTTGGCATGTAACTGATAAAAGGGGGCATCCTCATCAGTTTTAAGCACTCTGTGATTGACAACTTTCAACTGTAGTGGAGCCTGCTTGGGTCTGGATTAAGAATGTTGCGATGATGAGTCTTATTTACTGATCTTTTTGCTTGGTTTTGGGTGCTTTGTTCTTGGAGAGCCAGGGAATTTGAGCTATTTTTGATTCTTTTACCCATCCCCTTTGCCCTTGACTGTTGCTGTTAATCTCTGCAGTTGAACAGTGGATTTCTTTGGCATTTGTCTTATCTTAGAGAATCAACATAGGAGAAAGGGGAAAAAAAAGAGGGAACCTTAACTTAAATTTTTTTAACTTTAACAGACAGCTGAACTAGAGGCTTAGGTTGTTTCAAATCCATATAATGCTCAGGGAATGCTATGTGCACTTCAACAAATACTAATTAGATGTGAGTCTCCATTTGTTTTTGTGTGTCTGTCCTTAAAATGCAGTGAGTAGTCTGTCTGTGGAAAGGTGGGAAGAGGCTGCTTTGTGAAGACAGCTTCTTGTGCTCTGTGACTAAAATAAATTATGGCTCTTTTGGGCTTGAGGTACAGATTATTTTGGTTGCTCATAGATCTCCTGCTGCTCAAGCACACTGGGTTACAAATGCATTTCTTCTATAAGAAAATAAAACTCAGAGTTAGTTTTCTCAAAGCTTGTTTTGATCCTCTGCTGAAAACAAGATTATTGTCTGCTTCCCTGGCCGCCCCAGGTTGTCTCTTGATCTTTCTTCATCTGGTCTGAGACCATGTAACACAGAAATAATGAAAAAGGATGGCCATATCAAGGAGATTTGTAGGCCTTGAGTTTCAGAAAGCACTCTCCTGCTTGTTGATTAGCATTCCAGATGAATTCCTTTCTTCCAAAGAAAAGGCGGCTGTATTTTGCCATGCCAAATTATTGTATCATTGTCAGTTATATATATGTGTGTATGTGTGTATAAATATATTTAGGAAGGAGAATAATCTCAGATTTAAGGAAGGCTTAAATTTGAATCTATATGTATAAAAACCCATAAGCTGATGGATATATACCATAAAACTGTGGTTATTTGGTCCTTCTAGTCAAGGATACAAAACGAGAGTACTGGCTGTGCTAACCAAGAGCCATATGTAAGAGCCTGAATGTCAGATCATTTCTTCTGGTGCTTTGAATTAGAGTATTTTGGAAGCTAAAATGTTATTATTCAGTTATTATCGTTGTACTTGTTCATAGCAGGTATGGATGAAGTTGGTTTTGTATAGTTTTCTCACCCAGAACACATAGGGTGATTTAACCTTTTCTCTGAAACACTGTATTTTTCTATTTTGGGGACATCTTGGAGTCTAGTGAAGTCTAAACAAACCACTTGAACACCAGGAGAGCTAAAGAAATGGTATAAAATGGGCTGCCTTGCATGAGATATGCAGTTTTACATTCTGTATCTTCTTTCCAGCTGACCCATGAAATTTGAAGGAAAGCTCACTGGTAGCAGCTCAGTATGGACGAGCTGCTGAAGAAATAACCCAGAGGGTCATGCGTGGAGTGGGCAAATCAGTAACAGCTCAGATTCAAACCTCATCTACTCCAGTGACAGAGAACTGGCATAAATCCTCCCTTAGAAAAATCACGGTCAATGCAGGAAGTTTAGCTATTAAGTATACTAATAATAGTAGAGACTTGGCAAGTACGTGTTGTCGCTGGTTAGCATGTTATCTGCATATTTTTAACTTGAAAATTCTACCGAAATGTCACTTTGTGCAGAATGCACAGCCACTGACTAACCAAAGTTTTGTTCCCAAGACTACCCTGTTTCTGCTTCCAAGTGCCGTCCAGGCTGCGTGTGAGGAGGTGGCAGTCTCTGGGTGAGTTTGACAGAAATTCAGTCCCAGAACAAGCGATTGGGAAGGGCAGAGCTGCTTTCTGGGCAGGTCACAAAGGTTACAGGTTCCATGGCTCTGACCTGCTCTGAGGCTTGGAAACAGGGTGTTGTTGGACAGTATTTTTCTTTCTTGAATTACAAGAATCTGGATCAGTTCTGATTTTGTGTGTATTTCAAAACTATCTGCGTTGAAGAGTGTGTTGATGCATTTTTAGATACCAAGACGAGCAAGATCAGACAATACTGCTTCTTTACAGTACAGAAGAATGCGGTAGTATCATTCCTGTTGTTAAAAACTAAAATCTCCGCAAGGTACCCTACATCCGATTTTGCTATTGCAAAATCTAGTATGACCAGTTACCCATGGAAACAATTCATGGAGGTCCTTTGGTCTTGCCAGAGCTCTGGGGAAAATTATGGGGTTTTTGTCATTTAGGGTTATGTATGAGCTGGAGAAAAATGTAATTCTGTTGACAAAATGAATGTGAAGAGATGTGATAGAACTCCAGCAATTAATTCATATAAGTGCATTGTTCTTTCACATAAAAAAAGGTTCTTAGAAAATACCTCGTAATTAAAAGGCAATTATTATTCTCCAATTCAAAATACCGGCCCCCAGCTTGTTCATTTTGACAAGGTTTTATGAGTTATTAGTCTTATTTCTGAAAGAATACTGATGAATAACCTTCACAGGTGATTTGTCATGATTTTTAGGAGATTAGGTAATACCACACAAGTACAAGGTGAAGAAAGAACCATATCCAATTTAGAAGTTATTAAAATAAGTCCAAACAAGAGCCTGATTTGCCATACGCTCAGTTGTTCTCATGAACAGTGGGAGGCATGAATGCTGGGAATATGCAAAGTTCCTGAATTAATTTTCTTGGTCCTAGCAACCTGCACATTAGCTGCCTAGTGGTGTTGTATATGTTGCTTTAAAAATCTCACTGAGTACTGATGTCATAATTTTGTGTGAAAGTGATTACACACTGTGACTGACACTTCTGTTTAAACCCTCAGTGTTTCAGGGTCTATTACATAGCCATAAAAATCACTTGACATTCAAGGTCTCTGCCAGAGAGCCCTTTCTTCTTTCTCTAATACAAAAGTTCAAAAGATATACTTTACTATTTTTTACCTCTGTAATAAAAGAAGAAAATATATTGGGGTTTGAGACATCACTTTCTCACATCCCAACCACTGCTAAGTTTTAACCGAAAGTTTTGATGGTTAGAACCAAGTAGTGTTTCCTCTTTTATAGGAGCGGCCCAAATGGCTGGTTATGCTTTGGGCTAGGTTTACACTGAATTTTATCTCTGCTTGTTGTTGTAAGGCCAGCCCAGCCGGGAGGTTGGAGAGTTTGGAAGTCAACCTCAAGAGGGTTGAGTTCCTTGCTGTGCGGAGGGCCCATCTGCGGGTTGGCTGGGCTCGGTGCTGCTCCGGAAAGGTGGGAGCACTCCTTATGTTCCCCTCCCACGAGCAGAGCCTGAGGCCCCCTTGCAGCCAGACACTGCGGAGATGCTCTGCTACCTCTCTGAGATGGGAGGACATTTGCATTCCTTTCCTGGCACAATTCAGAAGAGGCAAGGAATAGCAGAGAAGCGTTAAGAGGCATTTCATAAACTTCCTCTTGGCAATGGCCATCCTCTTCAGACAGCCAGACACTGCTTGGGAAGGCATGTTGTGGCTTAAATGCTTTGACTGGGAAACGTGATTAGAAAGGGCATAAACTCAGGCTTAACGCCACCTTTACAGTATCACTCCATTCCAAAAACCAAGTTGCCTTCTAGCAGTCGAGAAACGTATGTGGTGGTGCAGGGGGTGGATTGTTCTTTATCTTTTTCCACACTGTGCCTCCGTCTTGGCTGGGTTTGTGGTTAAACTTTCCTCTTTACAGTTCCGATTCTTCTCTCTCATTGCTACTCACGTAAAAAAGCATGTATTTCTTTCCACCCACAATATTGCCTTGCTAGCTAAAGTCCAAAGTATTTTGGGAAAGTCATAAAAAATGTATTTTGCTTGTGTTATTTCAGTTACGAATCAGATGTTATCTAGGAGTTAACAGACACTATTCTAGACAATAACAGAACTGTCGGTTTCTTCAGTGAAAATGTCACGGTGATATCCTTCAATATCTTGTAATGTAATTTATGTATTCCATTTTATGTATGTATGGTTTGTGGCACTTGGCATCTAACGCTCTTAAAATTGATATTTACCAAATAAAGAATGCAGATAACGGCCTTAAAATGTGATCAAACATATTGCTGTCTTTGAGGGAAAGAATTTGATTTTATTCTGCCTTTGAGTTAGTTGGCAATAATGAATTATAGTGGAGTAAATTTTCTTGGAATCTGTGAGGTCATTTTTTTCATCATTCCATTGGTTTTTCTCCTTGACACGATGTGTAATACTTCATCTGTGAACCTGGCTGAACGGAAATGTCATCCTCTGCTCAGGAGGTTGTTAGATCCTGGTTCTAGAGAGCTGGCAAACTCTGGTTCTCTGAGATAAAACTCTTTAATAGGAATGTTCTTCGGCAAAATCCCAGACGCTTAATGATCTGTGAGGCGCTATGGAAAACCAAGGTAAAAAGCTGAAACAGAAAAGAATCCTGCCCAGTTGGACCTGGTGAGCTAGTAACAAAAGCAAGTTACTGATTTTTCTGTCAGGAGGAAGAGGGTTAGGAGGGCTTTTACAAATACCAAACTGTGCTTGAGTGCACAGTAAGTAGAATACATAAATGTATCTCTTAATGGGACAGAAAGAATTTTAAACACAATATCTGGGACATTTGGCTCCTTTCTTCAGTGCCAAGATTTGAATTCAGGAATCTGTGGCTCTTCTTCTTCCTCTCCAGTTCGCTGCATTTAGCTAACTCGCTTCCTGGTACTGAATTTGCTGGAGTCAGTAACTGAATAAGAACTTGAGACAAAAGAATGGCTTAGGGCCAAATATGCTGGTCAAAAGACAAAATTGGACTCATAGAAAATAAGCCTGGATGGGACCTTAGACAGGTCTTTTTGCCCTGTTGCAGGATGAGCTGCCCCTTTTCTTCACATGTAACATGTTAAAAAATCTTCATGAATGGAGATTGCGCAGCTGCCCTAGATAGGCTGTCCATGTGCTTCTCTATCTTCATTAGCATTTTCTTAATGTCCTAAATCTATTTTATTACAATTTAAGCCTCCTACTTCAGTCCTTTACAGAATTAAGGCCTATTTTCATGTCTCCAATTTATATTCATCTGTATATTATTTTAATCTTCTGCCCCCCAGTATTCCCTTGAAGTCATGTTTGCCAGACCTCTCATTATTCTTGTTATCCTCTCCTCTGGATCTTCAGTTGGTCCGTATCTGCCGTTAAGCTCGTTGCCTGCTCTTTGGTGGACGCACTACAGCAGCTAAGACCCTATGAGGAGTGCTGAGCAGAAGGGAAGGACACACAGTACTTTTGTCCATTCCACCAAGGTGGTGGCGGCTTTGATTTCATTTTGGTATGGCGTGTTCAGGTTGTGATCTGCTCCAGGTCTTGCTCTGCTGCGTAGCTGCCCTTGCAAGGGTGGTCAGCAGCAATGGTCAAGGTAGAACAGCCTGAGCGCAATCACTCACCTCTGTGCCATCTCTATTAATTTATTGAAAATTGGCCCGCATTATTTACCCATTTTCTGCTAAGTAAATCAGAACATTTTTGTATGACATTACTCATTAGCAGTACTCCTAATGAGCATTACAAGATTATCATTTGTAATCCTGAGCCTTTAACTTCCATTTGTTTCGGTAGTGACAGGGACCTGTGTTTGGTTAAATGAACTGTTTAGATTTTGTAGAGTGGGGTTGATGGTTGGACTCGATGATCCCCAAAGGGTCTTTTCCAACCTGAATGATTCTATGATTCTGTGATCTTCGAGCAGAATTATCTTTATTCTCTCTGCACACACGTGGAGCTTAATTAACAACACACCAAGTTTTCATGTACGGCTCTTCCAGGTGTAAATGTCTGATGTACTTCCGTGTCTCTTTGTAAACTTAGAAGCAACATTGAAAACCCCTGTAAATGTTTCCAATTTTAAATGTGAAACAGCTTTTACAAACCCTTGAAAACATTAAAATAGTGCTAAAAAATAGATGAAGCATTATTTGACCTGAAGCACCATTGTTTCACTTTTCAGTGTTGCAAACAAGTATAAAGCCTAGTTATTTTGACCCGCTCTACTTAAAATGTTAATTGTGTAATATAAAGTTTAGAGATCTTCTGCCATTGCTAATCTCAGTCCTCATTTCTCTTCTTAATTGCACATTTGAACAAGAAATCGTAATGTTTTTAAATTAGCTCTTACGATCTATTGGGTCTAATGTGAAGGAGAAGATAGTTACTTGTAAGCTGTGTGGTTTATATATATAGACAGACGTGGCCCAGGAACGTTGTAGGAGAAGTTGCAAATGTAACAAACAGTTTTGAAAAGTTTATTATCGAATCATCAATAGCTTTCCTTTCCTCAGTCCTTCCTATCTTTTCCTGTCTCAGAGAAACCCATGGTTTGTATTCAAAGTGCTGTTCGGCTAGCCTGGGAATAAACAAGTGGTGTTAGTGCGTGATGACTAGTTCTTGATAGCTACCAACAAAATTATAATGGAAATTGGGCAAGGTCTGTTTACGCAGCGAAGGGAAAGTGAATCACAGGGTTTGCCCTGTGGTATCTGATATTACGAAGAATAAACAGTGCTGTCTTCTTTAGAATTTTATCATATATTAACAATTATTATTAATAAAATAAGAAAGTCTCTAGCATTTTATACCAAATAAGGGGCTTTCAGATGATATAACTTAGTTCCTACTTACCACGGGTGACTATCACGTAATCCTCTTTATGGATTTGTTAGATCTGTCCTAAAATTAGCTATTTCTTAAAACAACAACAAAAAAAATCTTGCTACTCAGCCTGCAAATTTTTGGAGCAGAGTGTTTTTAATATGGCTAGGAACCTTCCACTGGTTTCCAGCCTAGACTTTTTCCTGACAACTAATACCCACTTGCATTGGTGTTCTGCCACTTGTCATTCTTTGTCTTAAATAAAAAAAATCCTTTTAATTTTTGCTCCTAAAGAGCTTGCACAAAGGTATAGTATCTCCTCTTGGCTTTGAGTGTGCTAGACGAAATAAGTAGGGAACACTACATTTCATAAAACAGGTTATTGATTCACTTGTGTGTCCTAGTGGCTCTGTTTGGTTTGTTTTCTTTTTTTTTTTTTTGGAGCAGAGTTGAAAAAAATTGTATTGAGATAAGTGTCACTATGCCTTGTTTTATGGCATTAATACTTTAGTGTTTCTGTTACAAGTGCTTCTGTTGACGAATTCTAGATAGCTTTTGCCTTTTTCAACAAAGCTAATCCTCCTTATCCTATGATCCTCTGATTGATTAATATGGTCTTTATCCTCCCCAGTCGTTTCTCGCTGATAATTTCCCGTCTTTTAGCAGAGATGCTTATTACTAGGCTCTCAAGCAGACTCACAAGGCACTTTATATCATTACTTCTCATTCCGTTTCTATTAGGCAAGTCCTTATGGCCTTTCCCTTCTTTCAGAATGAAATTCTGGTATTCCCTGGCATTGGCAGTGCTTTTGAAAGTTGTACCAGTCATATCGACCAAAATTGTGCCCCCTTTTTTGTGTCCTTCCTGAAAATATGAGATAAGCTCCAAGACAAACATTTGAAGAAATTACCTTCTCCGGTTCTCTTTTTTTAATCAATAGACTTCCAGGAAATTTAAGGATAAAGTTACTCTATTTTTATTGGTGAGTATACTGAGATGGCATAGTTGGAAAAGCCTAGGTCTCCAAGGCAATTTAATCACTTGTAGTGGGGCTGTGACAAGGTAAAGTTAGATGTCCTACAGTGCAGTCTCTCATTGAATTCTGTAATTAGATGTCTGTGAACACTCCTGTTTTCACAGGTAAGATGTCCTAGAGGCTGTAAGTTGTACTTCTGTATGTATCTGGTTTATGTATCTTATCAGGGATGCCCAGCACTTCCTTCATGCCAAAGCCATTGTAATGAAAACCCCAAAATAAGCTTTACTGAGACCCAACACACAAACCCAAAGTGCTCCAAGGATCCAGCCCTGGAGGTGGGCTCTTGGTAAAACCCACCCTCGACCCAGCTGTTTTGGTTAGAGACATTAAGCAGAGCATTTCTGTTTGTGGGTGTACGTGGCTTGCAGAGGGGCTAATGGTATTTTTAACCTCACCTTTTTGATTTAGGATGACTCCCTGTGCTTGAGACGTTGCATATCTCTCTCCTCCCGGAGAAGGGTCTGCGGGAGAGTCCCTTGTAAGGTCTCCCGATGTTGATGTTCCACACTGCAGAAACCAATAAAGATTGTTTTGCCCAGGGTAATAAACATGGACATAGTTTCCTAGGAGAGTGGTGGCCTCCAGTAGCAATAACGGTTTTATCCAGGGATGGTTACACGTCTGTGTTTCTCTCACTGCTCATCTCTCCCTGTCTCTCATGTGCTGCCTGAGGAGTGAGAGTGATGCTCCTATTTGCACTCTGGCTCTGCCTCTCCCCATCCTCAAATAGTCTTTGGGGATGTAAATGCAAATAACCTAATACACCCATCACTATTATCCAGCAGATCAGTGTCACAGCCAGCAGTAGGACTCGAGCACTGCAACGCTTTTCTTTTTGCCTTTTTTCTTCTTTTTTTTTTAATTCAAAAAGTTGTCAAAAGCCCAGTGGGTTGGGGCAAGAGCGTAAGGATGTTCCTTGTCTTTTGAAGCATCCTCCTTTCTTGGTAGATGGATTAGCTTGCTGCTGTTGGAGCTGAAGGAGAGGGGCATGGAGCAGTCTTTAAACAAAGTTTTACGATTAGGCTTATTTCAGAATAGAACTTCCTTCTTTATTAGAAGTACTCGTACATGGAAATATATTTTTATAATGATAGGCTGTTTGGGGCTGATTCTGAACTGTTATCATAATTTCACACGTACTTCACCATTTGTTCTCATTTTCTTCTGTTTTCTTTCTCTGACCACCTTGCTTCTGTCTCTTTGCTTGTCAAAAGATTAAAGGGCCAAAATGTCGCACCCTAAAGTTATTTCATTATTCACTGAAAGTGTCACATAGTTTAATTATAATGCAAATAGGAAATGATTTATATCTAGAAAAGACATTTCATTTAGCACCAAACAGCAGGAATGAAAATTAATCTATTTTCTCTCTATGAAATTGTCCGGTCTTTGCTGGATTGCAAATTTTGTTCAGGCTGCTTAATGTAGTTTAAAGTTCTATATTAAATATTAAGTGGGATCCAAACTGTCACATTTACGAAGTGGTGCAGCGTGCAGGGGCGTAATTTAATGTCTGCTGTCAGGAAATAAATTCATAGAGTATAGATTTTAGTCCTGACTAGGCCGCTAACTTAAGTGACTGGAGGTGCTTCCCTCATTTCTCCAGGCTCATTTTCCTCTCTGTATGGAACATATATCATGACAAGTACCTATAACATGTTGGGTGAATGGCTTCAGTTGTTGATGCAACTAAGAAGTTGGAATTTGCTTTTAGAGAAAATATTAATGTGTCAAAACCTAAGTTTTGATATGATTTGAAATATTTTGTCCCGTGAATCTAAAAATATTTTGGGATACTCTTCAGGAGTGGGAATATTAAAGTTTCATTTTTGGCATGGCTGTCTGTATATTATATCTTGCTTTTCTTGCTGGCTTTTCATGGCTTGCCAGTGACACTAGTGCGTATGTTAGTGTTAAGCCATGTGATTATAGTACAAATTGGAGAAAAAGTAACAAGTAGCAACTGCCCAAATTCTCTTAAAAAACCAAAATTAACTAAAGTACTGTATGCCAGAACTAGGACTGCATACTGTGTTACGAAGTAATGCAGACCAAGAAAAATAGTGAAGTTTAAAGTTCTCAAAAAATAAAATTTCAAATGGCTTGTCCAAAGACAGTGATGGAATATATGATTTGTGGTTTTTTTGATATAAGAGAAAAACAGCATTTGACAGTCAATACTACAGAATATGGGTCAGCTATTTTCTGATACTCTTCAGATATATTTTCAATAAGTTATTGAAATAGACAACTGTTTTGCTGTCCTCTTGCTAATGCATATCAGTAAATCATCCCTAATTATCAATGTAGTAATTGGTAGGCAATCATAAGTCAATGAAGATCACGAGCTTTAGAGATAAGCTATGCAGTGGCAGAGAAAAAGACAAAATAATAACATTATGCTGTTCAAGAGGCAGAATTTTATGATTTATAGAGCTGAAGGGGACTTCTAAAATCAAGAGGAATGTGTAGTGTTATGCTAAAAAGAGTAATGTAGACAAATAAGAAGAATAATTAATGTGAATCTGAGCAATCCAACTGGTTAATTGCACATGAAAGTCTTTTCAGTTTTCTTGGAAATGACAAAAACTGTTTCAAGTTAAAAGGAGGAACTGGCAGCATGATCTGTGTTTCTGAGCAGCTTCAGAGCTGGGTCCTCTGTAGAGCTAAAACAATAATGGGCTCTACTCTCCCTCGCTTACAGTCCTTGTACTGGAACTAGGAAACAGTAGTAAAAAATCGGGAGAATTATTATAACATTGGCTATATTTTTAATTAGATTTCCAAGACTGTTAATGTGCTGCCTGAAATTGACTTTCTAATATTTTGCGCACAGAAAAAATGAGATTGCAAAGATATTTGACTGAACATATTTGGCAATTGTTCTCCCCAGAGATGCAAGGCTGACTCGTGTTCAGGCAAATGTTTCAATTTCCCTTTCTACTTCCCGCTGTAGTCGAATCCGTACGCTGCCCCCGAGGGCTGATGGAAGGGTAACTGCCTCCCGGAGCTGGGAAGGGCTGGGAAGAAGTATGGTGCTCCAGGAGGGATGCGCTCTCCTCCCTTACAGATGCAGGAGCTGCTCTCTGTGCTGGGGAGTCGAGGCTCTGCCAAGGGACGGGTCTCTGCTGTCCAGTGAAGCGACTGGGGAGCCACGCTTTTTTAGTAGGCTTTTGTAAGTGCGTATTTGGAATGAGGTCAGATATGATTTGATGTTAAGCCGTGGAGACACTTTTAGCAAGGGTAGAAGATAGTACTGTGAAGTTGTTCTGATGGACATATCTGGGGACAGGCTCCAGGCTAATTCTTTCTACGCTTTTCCTTGTCTTCATTGATGTTTGGCTCGGGATGCGCACGTCCCTCGGCTCGAATTTAATCTGAGGGTACCCGAGTGATATTCTTTAGCCCTGTCATTGTTCCCTTGCTCAGCATTCTCTGATGGACCCGCCAAATACCCTTCCTCAGGAAACATCTACATTTCAAAAGGTTGCTTTAGTGTTCATTTCCATCTTGCTTAATAACACGTCAGTAACAGTAATGTAATGATACGTGTTACTTCCAGTGACGTATCATAATGTGAAATTACAGTTTGGGTAATCTATTTCTAAAATACTATGGGTAGCTACTAAGTAATGACTAAAGCGCTTTATACACACACACACGCGCGCGCGCGTACATCAAAGCATTTCTTATTAGTGTTGCACTGAAACAGTTTGACACTTCAGTTTCAGTACAACGCAGCCAGGAGATGCTTTGATCTAAGTGTCGAACTGCTCCTTTGCAACAAACAGGACGCTCTTTGATGTAGTAAAAAAAGATGGAAATTTCATTCACAACTAAGTTTTCCACCCTGGCTTTTTTTTTTTTTTTTTTTAATTTATTTTTTATGACATGAAATATTTGGAAGGGAGCGCTCCATCTATGGTATCGCATCTCCTCCCTGAAAGTGTGGTCTGTGAAGCTCAAGCATGTCCCTGTACGTCCACCTCGGGATAGGAGCTGCATCAGGGGGCACGCAGTACGACCTCTGAAAGTATGCTAAGGTGAAAGCACAGCAGATTTGAGATGGGAAGCTGAACTTTTTTTCACCACAGTATGGTATTGGCACAGCCGAGGCTGGGGTCTTGAAAAATTCCTCTCTGGAAAATTACACTTCACAAAGTACATCTAATGTGCACGGTCAAGGACGCTTTCTCTTTGTCCTTGTCTGCATAACTATATGCCATGAAATAGCTGCTGTAGATAGCTCCAGGGCTGGCAGTGATTGGTAAAGGGATTTCTTTGTATACTGGCTGCTATTTTTAATGGCTTTTAATGGAGGAAGCATTTTTCTTAAAAGATTTTTGAATTAAGAGTCACTGTTAACCTGAGAAATAAATACATAAATATTCAGTTCTTCCCAGGAAGCCCAATTCGTACTTCATGTCTTGGGCATAATTCTAACAACTTAAAAAGAGGCACTTTTGACTAAAGCAATATAAGTGAAGGAAAAAATTTAAACTTTGATCAGAAAGGTTATAAAATATGAAAGCTATTAAAGCAGTTTAGAAAACTCTAGTCCCACCTGAAAAATGGACAAGTGTTCTATGAGTGCGTATGCCTAAAACTCTCCGTTGCAGAGGTCTTTTACAAAGAAGAATTAGAAGGAGGGATGAATGGTCACTGGTATATGCAAGAAAGCACAGAGCTTGATCATGCATTTGCCAGCAGAGCATGTGTGGGTTGGAAAGGGCAGGAATACTTCTCTGGAACAGGCAGAGCAACCAAAAAACACCCAACCTAAGACAAAGCCTCAAAGCGTATCCAACAAGGAAGCTGCTGTGTTCCTCGGTGTATCAAATTGACAGCTTTTGAAACTTTTCTTTGTACTGTCATCTGAACTTTTTGTTCTATACCAGAAGCAACAACAACAACAAAAAATATAGAGAAATAGAAAGAAAACAGGAAGGTATAAAAATGGATAAAAGAACAATAAAAAGCAGGCAAGGGCTTATTGTAAAATATATCTCCCTTAAAACGCTGTTAGAAGCACGGTTTTCATATCTTTCAAATTCTTTCCTCCATCCAGTGTCTCCCACTGGACCATTAATGAGGCCAAAACAGCCCCAGTAGCTTACTTGCCTACATGCCAGCCAAACAACACCGCCCTGAAGATGATCTCTTCTAATTCATCTTCAGCTCGCTGAGCAAATGACCTCACAGCTCAGGTCGTTCATTAATCTGCATATTATCTGAAGTATATACTGAAGAGCTACTAAAGGTTTCTGCAGTCGCAATAAATTTTGCTTATAAATAAACAGAAATGCAGAGATATTTTTCAAGATTGAACACAGGAGCAATATTAGCACCAGTGTTAAGCCTCAGGTAGCTGTTGCATCTAATCCTCAATTTACTCGCCTGGCTAGATGCGTTGAGTCTTTGGAACCGCCCCAAACCCTCAAGCACTAATATTTAGATCATGTAGCTGTTTGAGATTCTACAGAGTGCAAAATGATCCTTCTAGTGCAATAAAATCCAGTTTTATACGCCAGCTTTTGCTGATATGTTTTTGCAGGACAGTTGTATCGGTTTGTGCAGTTAGTGCATTTTAAGAGAGTAAATGAAATTGTGGTATTCAAATAATAAAATCAACTATTGTGAGAAACTCCTGACTTTGAGAATGCTGTTGAAAAGCAATTACATTCAACTTACATATAATAAAACTTAGTTAATTCAATGAAATGGGGGGCACAAACCCAATTTGGATAAATGTGTGGGTTTTGATGAGTTGGAGGTCTTACTCGCGCAATAAGTGTTGGCGACTGTATCATCATCCTAAATAATCAACCCCCTTTAAGAAAAATAAACAAAGTTTTGTTATATTTTTACTTTTCTACAAAGTATTGTAATATTACATAATACTTAGGAAATGTTTTGAGATCACAGGATGAAAGATGGTATAGAAGTGCAATGTATTTATTATTATTATTAACATTTGATGAGTCCCCTGGCTTTTCTTTCAGGATTTTCTACTTATTTTGGTTGCACGTTTTTAATTGCTTAGTGAAATGATGTAGTCATATCTCAGAGTTGATTTAATTGGAATTATTGATGTCTGAAGCAGCACCCAGGCTGGGAAAACTGGGGTCTGATCAAAGTCCGCAACTAATGGTTTAGTGAAGTTAAAAATTCAGTCCGTAATTAAAAAATGAAAGAGAGAGCGTGTGCTTTCAAAGCGCGCATTTTATGCTAGGGAAACAGTCACTTCTTATTTATTTGGAAATGCTCATTGCAGTATTTAAAAAGAAGGGTAACAGTAACAAGTGAAGTTTTTAATACTGAATATTTGCTGAGTTTTTCACATGGAAGATTTTACTATATTTTCGTACCTGCCGGATACTTTGTTCTCTTTAGCTGTATTTAGAACTGCGGGTAAAATGGAAAGTTCATTTTAAGAGGGTTTTCAAGATTTATATATATATTTTTTTTNGAATTTTCTATGAGGGAATTTTTTTAGCCTGATTGAAAGCACATGTAAATGTTTAAAATTTTTAAATGTGTTCTAACATATAGAACAAATAAGGCAAACAAGTTTAATATTAAAAGGAATTCTGGTTCGAGTTGATGAATAAAACAGAACAGAAGATAATAAGCAGTCGGTATTACCTTTTGAAAGTCTGTATCTCGGCTCATTGACTGCTGAGGATGCACAGGAGAGATGGTCAGCATCTCCAGTCAGGTGCGATGAATCCTCGCCTTCGTTCTGGATGTGTCAGTGAGACGTTTGGACTCTTGCGTTTGATTAGCAAATTTTACTAGATTTTTTACAACATTTTGACTCTGATTATCTAATGCAATGAAATACAGTGCTGTCCAAGTTAACTGGGAAAACGCTCTTTTTTATGTTTCTCAAACTTACTGGGTTGTGCATGGGAAATCACAACAGCAAACTGCTTTTTATGACTGTGCACATGGCGTGATGGAGTTTGGAACGTGGGTAAATTTAATTGCACTGGGGAAGGTGGTGGGACTGGAGAAGGTTGAAGCAGACCGAAGCAGAGAACGGTTTTTACATGCCTTAGGAATAAAAAGAGATAGGCTAAGCGATGCAAGAGTCTTGATTTCTCTTCTTAAACACCCCTTCCAGTTTTTTGTTATTTGATATCTTTTGTGTAGGGTCTTTTTGTGTACCCTTCTTATTATTAGAAATAAATACATCTATTCCAAGGTGGATGGGGATCTTCCATTGAATGAGAGCAGTTGCAAGTTGCGCTGTGTGTGGAAGACCCACCAGGAATTTCATCCTTTTGATTGAAACTGTGTTTATGCATTCTCCAAAAGTATGCATTTTTATCATTTGCACGGTATTGATCAGCACTTCCTGAACCTTTTTCTTCCCTAATTAAGGATGCAGAGAGCTTTACATTATTCTGCTTATGATCTCAAGAGCTCTTTTTACACTGCTTGTTTGGGATTTGCTTCCTTGGGAGAGTTATTACTGTATGAATGAAAATGCTTTTCTGAAGCTGTTAATCATTTCAAAATTAAAAAAAACCTAATTGAGAATATTTCCCATTATTATTAAACTCTCAGGGGTGCTATAGGGCGTGCACACTATTATAATCTAAACCTGCAATTTGGCTGTGCTTCTTGTGCCCTTTGGCACAGTGGTATACAAGGGAATTTTAAGGAGACTGGCTGACACTCCCCCACGCCAGCCACAGTGAAGAAAATGTGCTTTTAATCATTTTCTCATCAGCTGCTGCCTCCTGTTAGCAACGAAATTGTTTTGACATGTGTTATTTTGTCTGAACCATATTCGATTATGGAAGGGCTCAAACTAATCAAAAGAAGTTCCTAACACAGTGGACTATTGGGCTGCAGTACAGCCTTCCCAATGAAGTGGAGAAGGACTCATCATGTGGGTCATTTTAAAATTGGTTGAGGCAAATCACTGAAGAGTGTATGGTAGGGAGCATTTATTCTCTGTCACAGGATGTGCCTAGATAAGATAATAGGCTATTTCTATGACTTTTTGATGTTGAACTTTAGCATTTCAAGTGCTAGATAGCGTGATATAGTGGTTATGCACTGTACCTAAAGACTGTGCATGAAGTAGTCTGCTAGCATTGGATAATAATGCTAAGGCCCATCCATGAAGCTTTTATACATAGAGCTGGTGTCATTTGAATGATTCTTTTTGTGCAGTGCAGTGGATTGCAGACAACTGGGACGTTGGGCAGAGAATGCTGCTTGTCAGTGTCCTGTTTTAGAAGAGGTTACATTCATCTTTTGTAGCTCCGATGAACCAATTTGCAGCCTGCATCCAGTTTACTTTAGCAGTTTTCTCTGCAGCGAGAATTCCTTCTGAGAAAGAATCACAGAATGACCAGAATGGTTGAGGTTGGAAGGGACCTCTGAAAGTGATCTTGTCCAACCCTGCTTCTCAGGGCAGGCCATCTGGCACCAGTTGCCCAGAGAGCTTTTGAATATCTCTAGTGACAGAGATTGTGGGTTTTTTTTTTTGCGTGTGTGTATGGTTGGACTCGATGATCTCAAAGGTCCTTTCCAACCGTGAAGATTCTATGATTCTATGATCTCCAAGGATGGAGGCTCCACAACTTCTCTGGGCAACTTGTGCCGGTGCTCGGTCACTCTAACAGTAAAAAAGCGTTGCCAGATGTTCAGAGGAAACCTCCTGTGTTTCAGTTTGTGCCCGTCGTCTCTCGTCTTGTCAATGGGACCCACTGAAAAGAGCCTGGCTCTGTCCTCTCTGTACTCTCCCTTCAGGTATTTATATGCCTTGGTAAGGTCTCCCTGGAGCCTTCTCTTCTCCAGGCTAAACAGTCCCAGCATTTCCAGCCTTCCCTCATACGTGACATGCTCCAGACCCTTACTCATCCTTGTGGCCCTTCATTGAACTCTCTTCAGTATGACCACGTCTCTCTTGTACTGGGGAGGCCAGAACTGGACCCAGCACTCCAGGTGTGGCCTCACCAGTGCTGAATAGAGGGGAAGGATCACTTCCCTCGACCTACTGGCAATACGTTGTCTAATGCAGCTGAAGGCACTGTTCACCTTCTTTGCAGCAGGTGGTTCATGTTCATCTTGGTGTCCGTCAGGACCCCCAGCTCTTTTTCTGCCAAGCTTCTTTCCAGCTGGTTAGCCCCCATCTAACATATATCCGCATTAGGTAATTCTTCTCAGATTTTGTGATCTTGGCAAAGAATGTGCAACTCTTTAATTGCAGAATGCCAAAATCAGTTGTCTTTTTTTTTTATTTTTCTGATTGATATATTAATCTTCTTATCAGGTATTTAATGTATTTTGCCACGCAGATTTTTTGAAATGTAATTCTGCAGTCTGTAATGTTTTTAGTATGATCTTACCAGTCATTGTAAATTAAACGAATCTGAATTTACAGCAGTTATGCTTTGAACTGGCTTAAAGCAGCTTTGTGCATAAAAATATTGTGCTGTTAAGGATGGATTTGGACTTTTTTTTAAAAAATCTGCATAATCCTAGCTGTGTAAAAGTATGCCTCTGTGTGCTGAGGGCTTCATTGATTACAGTCTATTGACACGATAGACCTCTCCTGTTGATCTTGTTCTCTCATTTTATTCTAGTATGCATATCTAATATTCTGAATAGCTGCTCATGTATAATATATGCAGATACAACGCCAGTATCACAACGTAATTGAATTAGTAATCAGGGATGAAGATACTGAACATTCTTCAAAAATAAAGCCCATGTTCATGAGTCAGAAGGGGACTGACGGTTGGCCTTGCCTCTGTCTGGTTATATGAGAACATCTTTATAGGGAACAGAGAAACGGTGACCCAAATGACAGGACAGTGGCCTGGAATTACAAAATTGAGGAGCTTCACGCACATTGGTTTGGGCAACTTTGAGCAATTCACTGTATCTCTCTGCCTTAGTTATCTCACCTGTAAATTGCACATGCTGTTTCTCTATTCTACTGTAGAATATGTTATAAACAAATTAAATACGGCTGTACTAGTGTCTGCAGTTGAGTTTCTGTGGAGAAATGCTACCAGATGGAGTTACATGGATAAACTTAGCATGGAGATCACACGCTATTTCTGCGTATTTCTACCTAATTAGGTCAAAAAAGAGTAAATTCAGGGAACTGACAGAGTGTTCTGGTACGTTCAGGAAGAGCATGATGTTATGAGAGTATGAGAGGAGGATTCCTGGAGAACCGGGGGATATTGCCAGCAGGTACAAGGTGCTCGGAAGCGATGAGCTAAACTTTTGTCCTGAAGTTGTGACGCATCAGTCCAGCAGCGGTTGGAGTTTGCAGGCAGGTTCTTTTGAACTATGTGTTCCCGCACCTCTCACCAAGCTACAGCAAGCATGATGGCAGTATCCTTACGTGACATGGGAAGAGCCCAAATACAATAAACACAGGGCTAATAGCCCTGCGCCTTTCAGGATGATGTGATTTGAAAGGCACGTTGACTGTAGGCCTCAAATTAGACAGAAAGTCTAATTGTGAAGTCAGTCTGTTTCTGGCTTGTAAAGCGATAGTTAAAATCCTGTTTGCTACGTAAACTCAAATGCAATACTAAATATGAAATAGTTCTTTACCCTGCCTAGTATGTTCCTGCCATGCTTTCCTCTGAGCAGTCTGGCTGCAATTCTTACTTCCTACATCACCCAGCAATCTTTAATTATGAGAATAAAACCCTCTTGTTTCAGCTCCGGTGTTGTGAAGTGACATTTATTTGGACCATCCAGGACCTTTAGGTTGCATACTCCGAGTGTGCTGCGTATTTAGCATTCAAATACATGATTATGAGGGTATGAGAGAGACATGCACTAAACCGGTAAAGACATCATCTTGGAGTGTGCATTAAAAATTAATTTCAGTAAATTAGAGGTTATATATTAAAAGAATTAATCTTTCAAATTGCTGGTACAACTAGTCTGTGTTATTATTCTGATACCGACTTAATTCCATTTATTATTGTTAAACTCATCATTCTGAATTTGCGTGAGTTTCAGATGATGAAAAATCCTGATAGCACCAATCCACAATTACACAATAAAGCATAGTTCAGCTGTTCTTTAATTATAATGAGTGGTGGGAACACCTTTCATCCCTGAAAGCCATTTAGTACCACTAAACTGTTGCGCGGGTTTGTTTATTCATGAATTTGAGTTGTAGTCACTGTCTCTACAAATTTAAAGTTTTATGGTTTACTGCTGTGTCCTCAAAAGAGAAAAATGGACCAAAGCCTGTACGATTTATTCAGGCAAAACTGTTCCTGCCTGAGAAGGAACTGCAAAGGCCAATATAAATATAATGCAATTAAAATCAGTCTGTGAAAACAGACGGGGCTGCTGAGGAAAGAGAAATACGCTGCTGTTTGCCCAAAATCTCCTGATGAGTTAAAATGAAAGTAATTAAAAAAGAGGCTAAATGTCAAGGAAAAATTTCCTGAGCAGCTATTCCAAAGCCTGCGACTGGCTTCAGTCAGAGAGACGGGGAATCTATATCACCTGAGACACTTAAAGCTATGAGACACGAAATTGATGATTAAAAATGTCAATAGATAGGGCTCAGACGGATGTCTTTCCTGTCCTTTCTGATTTTTAGTATCTCTGGAGCCTTAAGAATGAACTGGCCCCATGAGACTGAGCGTCAGCCCTGAGTCATTATTCAGATGTAACTAAATTATACAGTTATCTGTGTGCTTCTAAGTCACCATTTGTTTAATAGCTAAATTGCAGTACTCCTGCTGTACCGTTGGTATTCCAGGCACGCTGGGTTGTAACAAGGTTGGAGTGGTGTAGCTTCTTCTACTTTGCACCGGGAGAATCTAGCAGATTTTAAGGGTGACCATTGTTGACGTATTTCTGCTTCGCATTGCATATATTTAAAAATAAATGCAGGCCCTTCTTGGTAACTGTAGTGAGCTGTCAAGGCTAATGTAGAGATTTAATAGTATAGCCAATATAAGAGTTAATAATAAAGGATAAAATTCAGCTTACGTAAAACAGTAGAATTATTATTTGCTTACATCAACAGAACTTTGTGTAAAGGTAGGCAGGTGGGAGATTTTTTTTTTTAGAGAGAGAATTTTCCATCTCCGCTCATCCAAAGTAGTTGTCTTCACTCCCAGGGTTTATTTGAAGTAGCTGCTTGCGTAGCGCTGTCAGTGCCATCCCTTTCTTGCTATCTCTGTCTCATGGAATCGAAGCTCGTGCGAGAGCAGGAGATGAGAAGAGGCTGTATGTTACATAGAACTTATGCCTCGGTTGGCTGGGCGATTTTTGCCTGGTGTTTTTTCATGTTGAAGGAAAATACTCCAAGGTGGAAAACAAAGCTGTATGCTCTGGAACTAACGGAGTTAACTGTCAGGGTGTGATTTAATTCAGGAAGCTTGAGACCTGTGTGATCCTTTCTTGTTAGTACATGCTTTTCCTGCTCATAGGTCTCCTGATCAACAGAGCGCTAAAGATAAGGATCTTGTATTTTTTGCATGAAAAAGAGCACAGTAAGAGTTTGATGAACAGACACTTTTATAATAAAACTCTTCTGTCTCATTGAAAGCGTAGATTGCTAGCTATTACATGACACTGAACAGTTTTCCTTTCAGTATTATCACACACTGACTTAAATGTGATGAGGCATTAGAAAAGACTGAATTATTTTAATTTTACTTTTTCACTGGGTTCTGAAGCCATTGTGTTTTATTTTGAGGTAAATTATCCTATTTATCTTGTCTGCATAAATACCTTTATGAATAATGCAAGAAGCTGGGATGCTAAAAGTAAAAATTACAGACCTGTCCTTAAAGGACAGGATTAACATCCTGCAAGAGCTTATTCAAAACCAACTGGTGCCGTCATTCTACAATAGAAAAATGTGCCATTTTTGAGCTTTAGCAAAGCCATTATAGTGGAGTGTTGCCAGTTCCATTAACAATTCTGTACTAATGACAGTTAAATAACCGAGTGGGGTAAAAGCAGGCAGTGGAACAGTCTATACAGGATCTCCTTGTACATGGACGTTGTAAGAAGGCTTGAATGAAAAAACTGCAAAAATGGTTCAACGGGCGTAAGAGCAGCAACGTCTGATGTTGAATTACAGCTAGAAACAAAAAAATATTATACTCAATCCAAAGGTACTGCAGGTATTCAGCCAAAGACTACAGAGGCAAATTAAGGTTATGGAAAATTTTCAGTTCCCAATGAAATAATAAATTAGTCGTTTCTCACAAGCACTGTTTTAGACTATATAGCTATCAATATAGCTAGCTATACAGAAAGCCTGTACAAAGTTTTGAGCCAGTGAATGTGTTTTCGCTGACTTCTGTGAGGACGGCTTAGCCGTGTGGGATGTCAAGGTGAAGATGCGCATGTAAAGACCCAGGCTCCTCCATCCATGGCGGGATGCTGCGGGAAGGCAGAGCCTGGAGCCCCGAGAGCCGTGTGCTTGCTCTGCTGCCAGGAGCCCCGAGGGCGGGCAAGACCTAAAGGGTGGGAACACAGCCAAAAAGTGTCCAGCCGTTGTTTCCTCTGGCCTGTGTCATTACAGAATTTCCACACACACACACACACACGAGTGCATATATAGATCGAATTCTATAGCAAAACCCCAAAGCAGACTTTGACAGATATTAATCTTGAGGCAAGTATACAAATATAGTGCTAGGATCTAAAGATGGAAAAGCAAAGATGAAGAAAGGTGAATTGATCCTAACTCTCCAAAGTGGCCATTAAGTATAGCAACATCTTCCTATGCAGAAAAAGTCCTCAAAGTTGTTTTCAAAAGGCATAGTATGTCTAGATGAAAGGATATGTTAGGTGAACTAAGTAATGTCACGGTATATGATACACCATTTTATAAAGCTGTTATTTGCAGTTCCCTCTTGGTATTACAAGCACCTTTAATCATTTTGAATTTCTAAAACAAATCCATACTATTTTCCTATACCTGCAGAGACGTGTTTATACATCTGCTACAAATAATGCACACGACCACAGGAGAAGCTTACAGACCTAAGCATAATATTTTCTTCTCCTTTTGCTCCTTATGGTACATCATTTTAAGTGTGGGAATAAGAAACTGCAATGTCTTAGACAAATGGAGAAGCCGCTAATGGTTTTCCTTGTTTATGCCGCTCTTCATGCATCTTGGAATACATGGTGCTGCTAATGACGTGCTGCCAAAGGAATGCTACCTTGCTGCAGAAGCAGGGGAAGGGTTCCTTCCCTGTTCTTCCTTCACCATCATCCCAGCCCTTCTCCAGCACGCACATGCAGGAGAAGGCAGGGCTGGGGAGCAAGGAGGAGTGCCTGGGTTTAAGCTAAGAGGAGGGGAGCAGGGCACCTCCCATGAGCTGGAAATGGCTCTGGGAGAGCTAGTGGGAGGGAGCAGAGCTTAAAGGATTATTTTTTTAGTAGTTGCTTCTGCATCAATGGTGTCTTTTGTGGCAGATTTTCCCAAAGCAGCCTGCAAAGCACCTCCTTTTCCTTTGCCCCCTGTCCCTGGCACGGGTAGGGCAGTACTGGTGTACCTCTACTGGTTTAAGGAAGTAAAGGAAGAACCTATCCAACTGAAAGTGAGTCCCGTTTCCCCAGCTCTGCTGGTTTAAGAAATTGGTTCGTGTCTTCCTAAATGAAAGGAGGTTGTAGAGAGCTGGGGGTTGGTCTCTTCTCCCAAGTAACAAGCTATAGGACAAGAAGAAATGGCCTCAAGTTGCACCAGAGGAGGTTTCGATTGGATATTAGGGAAAAATTCTACACTGAAAGGGTTATCAAACATTGGAACAGGCTGCCCAGGGAAGAAGGGTGGAATCTCCATCCCTGGAGGTATTTAAAAGACAGGTAGACGTGGTGCTTAGGGACATGGTTTAGTGGTGGATTTGCCAGTGTTAGGTTGATAGTTGGACTCGATGATCTGAAAGGTCCCTTCCTACCTAGACAATTCTATGGTTCTAAATATCAGTGGGCAAAAGCTGTTTGACAGGTACGGTACTGCCACAATAAAGTGATCTGGTCTTGAAATAGTTCTATGTATTTTACTTTTCTGCAATAATCTAGAGAGACTCATACACTGACACTCTTCTTCTGTTAAGTAAACTGCTGCTTAGTTTTGGTATCCTGGCAGACAGGCTTTCTGAAGAGTAATCTACTGGTCAATTAGTATCCTATACCATGAGCCTAAATCAAATACACTCTAAACGGGCTCAAGTTTAGAAATGAACTTTAGGAAAACTCTATTGATTTTGTAAATTAAAAATGTAAAATTGAACGGATAGAGGTCCCATACGGGACTGACCCGAGGAAGCAATCTTGAAACAGGAGCATTCTCTGATTCAACACTGGGAAAGAGAAGAAAGCAAGAAGGAGGATTCATTTGCAATTGACCTGCAATAGCAAAGTCATTCACTTTCCAAATAGGATTAAACTTGTTCCATTGGCCATGACATGGGAAAAGATCATGGTTATAAATTCCATTTGCTGTAATGAATTGAAAGTGTCGGAGTTTGCAAGCAGCACTCATCGTTGATGGACAGCTGGATTTGTGCAGTGTTTTAACACTAAAATTAGCTTCTACAAAATAAAAAGTACAGAAAAGGTGGCAGCAGTGACAGATTTTAAAGCATAAAAAAATTGACTTTATTGTTAGATGGAAGCTGAATACAGCTAGGAGTATAATAGTTATAACCCTGTTATGTAGATAATTTGCTTCATTCTTGAGTGAGGGTGAACACAGAACTGGAAAAAGGCATTTGTTTAGGTTTCCCAGCTATATTTCACCAAGAGTAAATATTGTTACTTAAATGAGGAAAAATGGAACTTTTCTGTGGTATTGCTTGTAAGATGTACGAAAATGGAATTGTATTCCAAGACACTTCATTCAAATCAACTTCAGCATACATCAGTGTGACTCCACTGCAGTACATGAAACCATATCGGTGTATGTATTTTGTAAATTGAGATGAAAACTACACTCTGTGGTTACTTAATAACTTTAACTCAGTCAGTCTCGCATCAGGATCACGAGACATTGGTACTTTGATGCTTGCAGAACTAAATGCAGTTTCAGAACCTATTTTCCCCAGATTTGTGTCTTTGGTGTACAAATTTTTATGCATATTTTAAGTGTGCCGATTGCCAAGAAAAAAAAAATCTCAATGGATGAAAATGGCTTATATTTGTGGATAATTTGAGATTCCTTTAATTGATGAGGTACCCAGCTGAAAACTGTCCAAGATTTTTTAAAAGAAAAAAAAAGCTTGAGCTAAACAGAGGAATGAAAATATAATAGCTTCTTAAATTACCGCAAGGTTAACGTATAATTAATTTGCTAATTTTAATTACAACCCTACAAAATGTGCTGAAAAATGCTCAAAGGGAGAAGCCGCCAGGTGCCAGCCGTGATTAACCAAGGTTACTAGCAATTATGAGGTCTCTATTAACCATGTTACAGAAATTTTTAAAACTCCTTTATAAAAACAGCACATTTATTGAAACTCAGCAGGGTTTTCATCTTGCTGTACCTTTCCATTGCTACAGACTTGCTGTCGTTTGCCTCACTCTTTTCCAGCTAAACGTTTTATTGCAGCTGTAACACGGCCTGCTTTTTCTGTTTGTCACACGCTGTTATACAGATACTAGGTATTTGTTTTGATCATATATTAAAAAAAAAAAAAAAGAGATTAACTGTTGTTTGCAAAGTGCTCTGGACACCTTCAGTGCCACGTAGCTGCAAATATCGCAGCTGAACACCAGAATCACAAATCCTGGAGAAAATGCTCTTTCTTTCCAAGGTGTCCTGGGACATGCAGGTTGTAAAGCAGGAAAATTGCTGAAACTGCCTTTTCAGTGGAGAACCTGCTCTGCAATGGTGTATATGCACAGACGAAAGTAACTTCTGAGTTAAAAACAAGCAAAGAACAGAAAAAATCTGCATGTTTGCTTTGCATTTTAAACAGACTGTGGTGTAAACGAATGTCTTGCATGTATCAAATTCCATGATGTATTACTGTTCTTTTTTATTGTTGTTATGTGAGTCATGTTTTAAGTGTCTGTTGTTTGGAACCGTAATAAACCTTGATCCACCTCTTAAAGGAAGATCTAAAAAAAAAAGAAAAAATAAAATAATAAGAATACCCCAAAAAACCCCCAAACCCAACAACAACAAAAAACAAACCTAAAGCATTGGTGTGAAAGGAAATTAATTTCCTGGCTGGCTTGTGTTTTTCTCTGAGGCAGATATTGATGAGTGTGCAGAGGGGATCATTGAGTGTCACAACCATTCACGCTGTGTTAACCTCCCAGGGTGGTACCACTGTGAGTGCAGAAGCGGTTTCCATGACAATGGAAGCTATTCTCTTTCCGGGGAGTCCTGTGTTGGTAAGCAATGATCAGCATAGCGCTTTTTTGTTTTTTCCTCCTTCTGCATGGTGTTACAAAGTGACTATTGAGACACTGTCCTGAGCAGTTACTGTGTTTGAGGCTGAAATGAGAATGCAAGCGAGCGTGTCTGTGTTTGTCAGCATCCCCAGCCACGCAGCGTGGGTGCTAGTTCAAGATGTGTCACATTTTGGAATGGTTATTACAGGAGGGATGCAGTCGGAGATCCAAAGTGTGACTTACTGCGCTTTGCCATTTATCATAATAAGTTGCTGTAAAACCTGAAGTGAAAGTAGGCTTTCTGGGGAGCGTAATAGGCTACAGAAGGGGAAGGGTTGGTTTTCCATTTTCAGATTTCAGCAGAGCGATGTGAGAACGCATTGTGGGGCATTTCTGTGTTGCTTTGATTTGTTTGTTTCCCATTGTTTGGCATCTTCATCGTTTTCTTTTTAGAATTATGCAAATAGCATCAAGCTCTTTATGCACCACGTTTGCAGAGTAAGGCCCTAAGAGCATGAACGGAGAGGAGGTTTTAAAGTGTGTGCAGGAGTTTGCCAGTTGTTTCTATGGGAGGAAAAGGATGAGGCTCCATGAGGATTTAGTGCTGGTTCTGGCAGTCTGCGTGCCCTTGACTGGACCTAAGACTTTGTGTGCCACTGCAGCACGTAGGCAGTAATGATATCATAGTGAAGATGGTAATTGTGCCTTACCTCTACCTTACAATTTTTTCACCTTTTCACTTATTCTTAGAAGCCTTATCCATAATTTCTATAGGATATTTTATCAGATCAATTTAAAACTCTTTAGAAAGGATCCCATTTGGACTTCTGTAGAGATACAGATCAACTTCTCATAGTTCTGTGTCCTTTCTTTGGAATTTCAGTTACTTCATCTCTACTCAGTTCTATGTATTTTGTATAAAAGTTTTTCTGTTGCTTCTGTGAAAGACCTTTTATTTTTTAGCATGGTAAATTTCATTTGTCTTGTCCTTAAGTGCAAAGGGATCTTTTCTAAGATTAAAAGTATACAGATGAAGTAAAAATTAAAATAAAAAATTGTAATAAAAATGTATAAATTTACTTGTAACAAACATTCCCAACTTTTACAAATTTTGGCTATTAGAAATCCTTGGGATAAGATAGCATTGTGATTTAAAAATGTAGAGGAACAATAATTATTTTCAAAACTAATATTTTGTAGATTGCCCAGCTATATTAGCTTTTTACATATTGTCCTAAGCTGATGGGGAGCTCAATAAAATCACAGCAATCAACTTCATTTGGGAGGCTGTGTGAAAAAGAAAAGGCAAATTATATAGCATTTTCTGACTTAATAAATAAAACACCAAGTGAAAGTCCATATATTTTTAAGCAGATTCTCAAATGTTAAGAGTTCTCCTCTGGTTTATTAAAATACTGTAAAGGGAGTGATGGATAGAGCAGTGTTGAAAATCTTCTGTGAGAAGCCAAAGCAACAAGACGTAACCTTCAAAAAGCCTGCGGCAACTGGGGACAAGGGGCATTTGTAGCAGTCCTGATGGCTACCTGTACTGCTTGCGTGGGGAGCCCCGTCCCTTGTCAGGCTGACCTTACGTTGCTGGTTAGGGACGAAGAAGGTCTAAGGCTCAGGGTGGTCTCAGGAAAAGACAGATGCCTAAACAAGACTGTGGTTTGGAGTGGCCCATAGCTGGGCTGGAAAGGTCAGTATCGCTTGCGTTGCATCGCTGTGAAAGGGAAGGGCCCTTGGCTGCCTCACAGCAAAAACGAGCCCAAAATGTTCTATATTCTGCGGAGACTGAAGGGATGAGTTTTCCTGAAAACAAACCGCCCTCATTTTGACCTGCACACCCTGCTGGAAGTCCGTAAGGTGAGGTGCTAGTCTTTCCATATGCAAGTTGTAAACAGAATGTGAAATTAGCAGGGCTATTTTAACAAAATAGCTTTTCTGAACCATCTACTGCAGGGTACCAGTGAGGAAGAGAATGAACCAGTTTATTTTATTTCATTATACTGGTTAACCAACTAAAAATTAATTGAAAGATTCTTCTAACCCATATTGACAAAGAAATTTCATACCATGATGTTTATTTTAAAGCGCAACTAAGAATTAGTTAAAATGACAGATAGATAACACTGCACACTCTAGCTGAAACTCAGTTTCTTGAACACTGACTTTCATCACGTTACAGCGCTTGTTTGCATGGTGGAGTATTTAGGGTCAGGGCCAGAGTCATTCACTCTATTTCAGATAAAAGAGGGTTCATCTGCTTAGCAACAGCATTTTGTCCTATTCTATAGAGTCTATACTGAAATCCTAGTGTGTACCTGAGGTGGGTTCGGGCCATTGCCCTTCAGTATGTTTTGAAACGTTTCTTCTTCCTCCCTGAAGGATAAAACTTGGGGAACAATAAATAGGCTAAGAACGTAAGTAAAAAAGGTTAAACCCTCCCCCACAAAATAATCATAGCGTATGAAAATCAGAAGGCCGTGGGAGGGAGCGCTCGGCTCTGACAGGTTGCCCAAAGCCCAGGCAGCCGGTTGCTTTTGCTGGGTGCTTCTGCATATCTGTGGGTTTAACCCCCTTTCCCTCCGTTTGTATGTAGGTGGTCTTGGAGCTGAGTCATTGCTTGCAGCCTCTCTGCAGTGCTTGCAGAACATTTTAAAAAATAACATCTATTTGGGAAGTGTTGTGATACCTCAGTGCTTCTAAAAGCTTTATTCTCATTGACTAGGAGAAAACAGTGGAGTTTGTCACCGGGCAAGGGACAAATGAGTAAATCAACGGATGTAGCAGGGAAGGTCATAATACTGCGCCAGAGCTTGGGTAATCAGGATGTACGAGTTAGCCAGGCCACTTCAAGCTTGGGAGAATTTTTTTATTGCTCAAAATATCAACCAAAGGCAGCTTTGAAAAGGGAATATATTTCCATGGCCGGGCTTTTATAAAAGATGGCAGCTTCATAAGGTGACGGTGAGCAGGCTCAATTTAAGAGAATATAATTGAATTTCTAGCATTGGTGTTTTTATGAGGCACTGGCCTTTCCCAATATGTTATTAAGAATACTGCTTGCAGACAAAAGACAATTGCTGTACTAAGTTGCTACTAAAGTTTACTTGGCAATTAAAACATGTAGGCTATAGTTGCTGGGTTGTTGGTTTTTCTTTTTTTTTTTTTTTTCTTTTTTAATAGGAGCTTTGCTAGGCTTTAAGGCAAACAGGCAAAAATACTTTATAGAGAACTAGAGAACTATGAGTTGTCGTTTGATACATATTCCTGTATTAACTGTCTACTGATACCGTATTGAAGCAACTGGCATACATTGTTTTTTCCCTGCCCTAAGTACTTGTTGCCAAATACTGCTCCCTCCTAAGGTAATCATTGAATATACCCTCACCACTGAATTTTCAGTGACAACCTTTAAGATTATCAGAACCAGAAGAAGGGAAAAAACTGGCACAGAAATGCTGTTCTGGGAAGTTAATAACGTCCCACAAAGCTTGCTTCTGTCAACAGCAGAAAAATAAAAGCAAATTAAATTACACTTTTTAATCTCCATCTCTCTTCAAGTGAGATGCTTCTATTCTGTAGACAGCTGTTCAGACCCTGGAGTACAGAATTCCCGATTCCATTTTTTTCACGATGTTTCGTCTTTGAGGGTCGCTACATTGTGACTTGCAAGCACAGAAGGAAAATCGACCAAGGCAGCAGTCCCTGTCAGCTGTTGGTTATTTTTTTTATTTTCTTTAAGAATCAGGGCAAACTTGGTAGGGAAACTTAATACGGATCCTTCTCCCACCAAAGAACCGCGGGATTCACCATGTATTTTGGCCTGAAAGGTTGCGTAGCTAGATCTCACTGCAGGGTTAGGGTGGCTGTTGTGGGGAAATGAAAGCTGGAAAAAGGTAGGAGTCAGCAGCTTGTGAGAGACAGCTCCCCACGTGTTAGGCTCCCACAAAAGCTGGGTGCAGCAGTGCTTGAGGGTCGAGTCTGAATGAGTTTAAATCAATTCTTGGAGCTTTCGTATACTCCACGGTATGCTGCAGTGGTGTCTGTTACCTAGATTAGAAAGTAAGAGAAAAGGAGGTTTCTTTCTTTGTTCATTTTGCCCCCTTTCTGTGTCCAATTAAAAATTAGACTCACGCTTTGAAAATCTTCCTGTATGGCTGGGAATTGCTTTTCTATCTATTGTTAGAGAAGACAGAAAGGTCTTTTATAGAGGAGACAGAAAGGTTTGTGTATGGTACAGAGTATCCAAGACCAACTCTAGAACCAGCTCTTTTATGAGTTTCTTCTGTTCTGCTCTGAGAATTTCTTAAAGCACATAATGTCTGCATCTGTGGATTTTATCCTGCAAAATAAAAATTGTTGTGCTTACTTTCATTTACTAAATTCCAATTCTTGTATTCTGAGACAAAGTTGTGTTACATGTCTTCAAGGTAATAGTGTTTAGTCATTTCTATATTTCTAGAAAGCATTAGTAAATCCTATGTTCAGAGTCTAATTTACTATGCAATGTTCTTTAATAGACCATTGTGTCTCTGTAGAATAAAAGTACCGTCATAAAATATTTTCTAACTAAAAATGAATCTGTTTAGTGATGATTTTTTTTTTTTCAAAGACGAGTCCAAATCACTTTGATTTAGAAAGAAGGCAAATACATTAAGTGACAAGTTGCCTGTGAAAAATGACATGTCAAAACAGTGTTTAGTTAACTTGTGTATATATTGGCTTGGGAGCCCAGCATACATTTTTCATGTTAACATTATACTGTAATGGTTTAATGTACCATAACAGTTAAAATTAGCACATTAGTAGGGTTCTTTCTTCTGCAACAGCTTATCATGATATCACAGAGCACCACACTGCATGACTTTCTTGCACACATTTATTAAGGTGCTATAGAAAAGTCATACCATTAAAACCTGAATAGCCTTGAAAACTAAGAAATGAAGTAGCTGGGGATTGTTTAAAATTGCAGTGAAATCGAGCTAATGAACTTGTGTTGATATGTACAGTCATGCTTGTCTTCTACCCCATTCAAATACAGTGGCCATGGGACCTCTCACAATATCTGAGGCAAATTACTTCTCCTTATAGCCAAAAAGGATGGAAAAGGAAATTGCATCTCAGGGGATTATTCTATTCCATTTTGATTCTGGTTTCTTGTCTGCCCACGTTACCGGGGTATCTCTGTGTACTTTGAGAGTACACTGGGAAATGAGCGCATCTTGGGTGGTTTGTTTTCTTTCTTTTCCCATCCGCAAAATGGGACTAGTTGCATTGGGGCTAAAATACATACGATCAGGTACTTGTTGCCGTACATTTATTTAAAGAAGCACAGATTGGGAGTGTTTGAAGAGTGAAGATCTTGATCAGTTTTACGATAGTCCTGTGCAATGTTTGATGTGGCAAATCTTGGCAACAATCACTTTGCCGTTGGCTGTATGTTGTTGATAGGAAATAGCGTAAGGCTAGCATTACAAGCAAAATTCTGATTATGATCACTTCCACTATATCCTCGCTTTTCCTTAAAAAGGAACTCTGTGGAGGGGGGGAAGTAAAGCTCTGCCACTTTTACTTGGGTAATTTAGTAGTCTGCCCCAGATTGTCTCAATATAATGAAAAAAATTGCAAAGTCATATTCCCGGTGTGAAAATAAGATTGTTTTCACAGGTTGACAGGATACATGGAAGAACTAATCCCCTCAAAGCTCAAGATAGACATCTTGTTCTGGGGCTATATGCAGGGAAACGCTATGGAGTCTCCTTGCTATTTCACATACGTAGTTGTCTATCGTTCTTCAAAGTTGCTTGATTTATAAATTAATTTTTCATCTTCTTCCTACCCAGTGTTGTTACAATAGGAAATACGATTTGTGTACAGTTTTGCCTTGCCCACCTTTAAACGTTCCAGTTTTGGGCCCGCATCTTCTGAGAGAAGTTGTGGAAAAGCGAACGAAACCTGATGGGGCTGTGGGGAATTTAAGCTGAGAAAGGATTTGAATAATATAAAAATAATCTATATGCACGAGTCTTATCATACAATTTTCATGTTCATTAGAAGGTTGTTTTGGACGTGTTCAGAATTTTAAACTAGCCTAATTTTTCAACACCTAGGTAGACACATTGTTTCCAGTTGTTAGCAAAAATTTCACACTAAGTACGAGTACTTTCTTCCACGTTTTGCATAGCTGTCTACGTGCTGATCTCATGTCAATATGAGCCAGTTCATTTGATCTCCATTAAACTGAAATACTTTCTTAAGCTTAAGGGCATAGGAGGTTTTGTCTGTGGTTTTTTCCCCTTCCCCACCTCCCCCAGTCTGGTTTGAGGCTGAAAGAGTGAAAGGGACAAAAACATGTTACGCTTATAACTTCTTTTCCTCAAGTTACTGGGAACATCGGCTGTTTGTTCTGACTTTTAGAAATGCAATCAGCGACAAGAAAAAACTGGCAAAGGGATGTTCTCAGAAAATTAGCTCTATTAAAAGTTCAGCTGGAAATGAGTGCAGTGTCCAAGCCTTTTATATTTGATTAATGACTAAAACTTTTAAATAATAAATGCCATAAAATAATAAGAAACCATCATTTGCATAAAGAACGAAAAAAAATGAGCAAACTGAGTAGCAATTAGGAATTTCTGTTCACGCTATGTTACTCAGCTTTGCTTGATTGGTTTCTTTGTCAAGAATGTCCCATTTAGCAGTTTGGGCTGCTCTTAATGGGGCACCCTTTTTACATGTGCTGAACGGAGAACAGCAGTAGCAGTACGTAAATACTGTGTTCTTGCCTTTTGGATATGTATAGCACATTAAGTTGGCTTTGTGCAGCGTGAACAGGTCTGTACTACTGAGAATATGAATAATGTTAGTTTCTATAATTGCTAACATCTGCCTTTCCATAAATCTGTTAAATTACATAGAAACAGAATTAGATGTCCGTGTCATAAGTAAAGCAATTACATGGAACTCTGTAGGCAATATGGCTTTATATTCATCTGTGAAATCCTTTTAGTTTTGAACTGTGAAAGCCACCCTTCTAATCTGCACTCTGATCCTGCTACATCCTACGTATCTGCTATTCAAGGAGCCCTTAATATGGTGGGGAAGAGAATATTGACGATGCTTGGTGAAATCACCAAAGACAAAGTGAATGCTTCATTTATACCTTTGTCTTCAACATACAATACAAGTCGTGGTCTATTGAAAGAAAAATGGGATGTTTTAAAGAATAATTTAAGTCTTAGAGTAGCTGTTTGAATATGATTCATTTCACATCAGTTCATTCATAGCTCTCTTCATGTCACTCTTCATGGTTTTTACCTCCTGTGATACTCTGGCACTTGTTAAACAACGAACTACAAATTTAAATTTCTCTTAGCACAGCACCTTTTACACCACTGAGAGTGGAGCTTTCAAGTACTCATTACACATTAGAGCCATAACGTTCTTTTTTGGCAATTAAGACTGTCGGGGCAGCAAAGTACACCATTTTTAGGGAAGTCTGAGCGACAAGCAATTGAATCGTGCTATCGGGCCGCTGGGAATATCCCTGAGAAAGGCCTGGCCCTCAGGTTAGCCCAGGAGTGAAGTCCTTCTGCAGTGTAATTGTCTCCAGCTTCCCTTTGGGTCTATAAGCAGAAAGAGGAACAGCCATTTTCTGGTGGCCCGGGCCCTTGACTCGGTTGGGCAGGTTGATTTCGCATTTGGTCAGGGGCACTGCCGCATTTCCACTTCTTCCTGGACTATTTATGAATTGAAATCAGTAATTTTACTAACCAGGTCAGGGGGAATTTAGTGATTTGATTGTTATAGAGAGTTTCCTTCAGCAGATTGAGAGAATTGTTACCATTTTTTAAGATCTGGCTTTCTGAGGAGATGACTTGCAAAGCCATGGCACTTGTCCAAAAAGTAGGGCAACTGGCCATCACACTCCACCTAAATTAGACTTTTGGTAATTTCTCTTTGTAAATTCTATTGAATTTTTAAATTTGTTGTTTTAGAGAGGAATTAAAAGTACTCTTGGGATATATTGAACAGTTATAAATTTCGTACTAGCAATAAGGTCATTTAAACTGGTAAGTGTTGAGGGTTCTTCCTTGTAATTTCTGAATTTGTGTGATAGTATTCTGGAGTTTTCACGAAAGAGAACATCGCATATTTCTAAAAGATTTTATTTTTCACCCTTCCTCAAACTATTGCTTACAGTTTTCATTGTTCATGTTGGAACAAAAGAGGCCCACCAGTTTACTGGTATTTTATCTGGACAGTCTGTCAATATGTTGTTTAAGAATAGTCCACAGTTATTTTCTGAAATAAACGCCTGTTTTTAACAATGTGCTTAAATATCTCATGGCTTTTGCTGCAAGAAAAAGAATGCTGCATTAACTCCCTAGATAAATTCATATTGCGTAATTATATTTTACCCTCCAAAAGCAATTTTAATGGGATACTGTAATTCACTTTTCTCTAGGGTATAATGATTTTCTTTTGTTACTTCTTTCTTTGTGTCATTGCTAAATCATACTTTTCTTGTATGGCTTTGTTCTAAGGCTTTTTTTCTGCATGAGATGACTCTGATTTCTTTCTTTCTTTTCTTTTCTTTTCTTTTCTTCCCCCCCCCCCCATTGTCTTATTCCTTCCAGCAATGGGAAGGGATGCAGTTGACTTCTTCTAGTATGGGAAATGTTGATCATGCTAGGAACTTGTGAAGAGTAGTGCACGTCTATTTTGGTGTAAAATCCAGAACAGAGAGTGGTCTAATTGATAGAAAGTCACTCTGATTGTTCACTGGTTTCCAGTCACTGGGAGGTCACTGTAGACCCTTGGCTGAAGGTTCATGTTCATTGTTGATATACAGTTCCACTAGGTTTGTCAGTCTCAGCGTTTACAACTAAGCCTCCTGGAGGTAGTTTAAGAATTCTTGGTGGAATCCAAATAAACACTGAAGAATAACCTAAAAAAAATAATCAATGTTTAATGTCTAGCAAGTAAATATGGAAGATATCAGAAAGAAGGCATGCTCTTCCACCAGCAAGGCAGATGAGCACTAATTACTTGATACAGAAATAAAATTTGCCCTGTGAAGAAAAATGTCCAAGCATTATAAATCTGCTGTTTTGCAGATATCGATGAGTGTGCCTTAAAGACCCACACCTGTTGGAATGATTCAGCCTGTGTGAACCTGGCAGGAGGGTTTGATTGCCTTTGTCCGTCTGGACCATCTTGCACTGGAGACTGTCCCCATGAAGGCGGCTTCAAGCGGAACGGGCAGGTGTGGACCCTGAGGGAGGACAGATGCTCCGTTTGTTCCTGCAAGGTGAGATCCAGCTGGTCTGGGTTTCAGGAGTCCTTTAATTCCCTGGGCTCGTGTCAGAAACCCAATATTGCAGTGCCACTGGTGTAGGCAAAAATACTAGCCGAAGCCCAAGGCGCTCAGGCAAAAGGTAAGCTCTGCTGTGGGCACTGAAGCTGTGATGGGGAAATTCTTCTGGGAAGTCATCTTTTTTCTTATTTTGTGCAATCACAGACACAGCTGAATAATGGCTAACCTTGCGGAGCTTCCACCATGTCAGCCCATGGGCCAGAGCCACTCGGAGCGTGCCTTGATGAGGGTCTTGCGTTACCCTTTAACGGAATGTGCGGGCGATCAGCACGCTTACTGGAAATGTTGAAAACTGTTTTTAATTTCTCTTTTACATGAATATGCATCTCTCAGGACAAGTACTGTAGTCAGCCACCTTCCTGTTGGTGGTGTTTCCCCTTACCTGGAATACATGTAAATCAACTGGGTGAGAAGGAAGACCTGAGCAAGAGTCAAAGGTTAGAGGACCTGGCAGCAGGCACTTAATTTCCTCAAGTGAAGAAGGGTGAAGGCCGGGTTTCTCCTCCTCATCCCAGCTTGGCTGTGTTGGCAGCTCTCTCCCATGAGCGGTGCAGCTTTCTGCACCTTTAGAGAAACCAGGCGTAGTATAAGTAGATCAACTTTAAAGTTAACACTTGGATCAGTTTTTTGGGTTTTTTCCCCCTGGAAGTTTCCAGTTCTTTTCTGAGTTAAAAGAACATTTGACTCAGCTTTCTTCATTTTCCCTAGTTAAAAGAGGAGTGCTGTCATTGAAATTAGAAGAATTGGAGAAATGCACCAATCTGAGAAATGGTTGGTCTTTTATGGCCACTTTGACCTGATGCATTCATAGCACTGGTAAAACTGTCCTTCGACACAGCGGAACACTACTGGGCCTTGCATAAGTTTAAGTAAAATGAGATTTTGGCCACTGTGAAAAGCTGAACATAGAGCATGAGAATTGGCCTATCAATCCCCACGTCTCGATGCTTATGAGCCAAAGAAGCGTTAGAGGGGCTGGGGGGGGACAAGGGAAAAGAGTTGTTTTGGAGTTGCAAGAAGCTGAAAGCCTCACCGTTTCTCTTTTGCAATAGTATAGCAGAAGGGAAAATCAGGACTTCAGAGTGAATAGAACCTGCAAAGTACATTGCTCTTTTGGGCTCAAAAGGGAATATGTTCTTCTTAGTTGCTATATTTTTTACTTCAAGTAGCCTCAAGCTCCCTAAAACTCCTCCCTTCAGAAGCTGGAGTGTACAACTCCACTGAATATATATCAAGCTTTTATTGTAATCTTGGGGAACTGGCTGGCTTATGAAAGGATTTCCAGTCCATAGAATAAGCAGTTTAATATATGTGAAGACATCTGGTCTGCCTTTGCAGAATTGCAACTATTAGTAATCCCATTATAGATTGCTTGTAATTTGTTTTATTTCCATTTCTCATTGCACTTATTTCTTACGTTGAATGTTCTTATTAGTATATGAAAATACGCAAAATGATTAACTAGTACATAGATATTTTAAACTAAGCCTGGCACTGTTTGTTGCTATGACTCTTCCTTCGTATCTTCCCCGCTTTCCGGTTTTTTCCTCTGGGAATTAACATTTGCATTTAATTCAATTCGGCGGTAGCTGCCTTGTTTTAAGAGCCAAATTCTTGACTATAGAAGAAGGAAAACAGGGAGAGCTCCTCCTCTGTCATATCCCAGGCAGGACATAAAGTCTTCACTCAGCGTTTATTGAAATATTGAAACGTATTTTATAAACTGTGATAGATTCCGATACCCCAGCTTACTTCTCAGCCCTGCTGCCGGACTCCATCCTTCCCACACAGTTGCACAGGGACCTGGCCCTGCTTGACCTTTTTGCAGCCCGCTCAGTTTTCAGTGAGGAAAAGGGCAGAGTGTAACTAAATCATTCCTAATACTTCTTACTCAAACTTTGAAACGATCCTACTCGCTTGTTATATCTAGGAAACAAATCAGCATTTCAGATTTTAAATAATACGTTTTGTTTTGGCTTTTCTTTTGTTATTTTAGGAAAGGTCAGATGGATACATTTTGTGCGGTGGCTGAAACATGTAGATCCCATCTTGAAAATAACTGAAAATCTGGAGCAAAGAAAGTGAAATACCTTACTTAACTTTGAAGTTCATTAAGTAAGGTTATTTGTGGAGCCGGATACTATGGAATATGAGAAATTACATTACTTCAGTTATGTAATGAAGGAAAGTTCTATTATTGAAGCACAGGGGATTATTTCAGTGTTCCATCAGACCCAGTCTCTTCAAACCATCCTTGTTCATCTGAGTAAAAATAAAGTTTACGAAAGGAAATTTTCAAAGCTATAAATTAATACAGTACCTTAAGTATTTTGAGGTGTCTTCTACAGGCATCCTGTGGATTTAATACACAAGACTGGTAGAAATCTGATGGGGGTGGGGAGCTGTTTCTCTCTCCCGTGAGAAAACGAAGCCTGGCTGTACGGTCTGGCTACATCTGGGCTTGTGAGTCTGTCCTCTAATTAAGACAGCCCTCCATTCCCTGGATGAAAAAGCCTGGGGGATAAGCACAGCGCTGGGAACAGAGAGATAATGCCAAGGTGAAGCGTGTTCCTGATGGTGAGAATGGCTTGGTGGTTTGGTTTCTGCAGGGTCTGATTTCTGTCCAAACTAGCTCTGGGGCTCTGGGGAGACTCGAGTCACCCTGAACAGCGATTCCCTCGTGTGTCAGTTTTTCCTTTGGTAAGAACAATTTTGTGCTCGTACCGCTGATGCTTACGAAGCACGTAGAACCGATTCAGTGAGGGAGGTGGGCAGGGAGAGGTACGAATAAGATGCTATATGCTATTACCCACTGAAAGAAAATAAGTTGCTTTCTATATATTTCTCAATTTTCTATATATATCCCAATGCTCTGTAGAGCTGCAAAGATGCAAGTGAGATGATGTAGCTTAAGAGGCTTTGTGTCACTGCAGTATAGGGATAAAAATGTTTTTTGAAAGGCGTGGAGCTAATGAGGTTGTAGATAAAACACAAATGCTTAAAGAATAAAGAGAGTAGCAGTGTATTATGATTACCAAAAGGTCTCTGGCAAAATCATCAGGCTTTGTCAGTGTTCTGAAATACAGAGAGTAAAGGCAACGTAAAAGGTTAGCTGCTCCCCAGAGGTAACAGCACGGGAGCTCAGAGAAGCACAGAACTACCAGCAGTCACCAGCTGAAAGGGGAATTTGAAAACTAATCTGGAAAGCTTGGAAACTGAATTGGATTAGCCGTTATTAATCAGCACTCCATTATGGAGAGGAGAGAGACAGCCGTCGTCGAGGGCGTTGGGTCGCCCAGACGCCTGGCGCAGCCCCTCGTGCCTGGAGCTCGTCAGCCTGGCAGAGCTCCTGTGCTGAGCTGCCGCTGCCTGTCTGCCCTCCGCAAGGGCTGGAAGACCGTTGTGCTTTCCCCACCTGCAAGAACGGAGATTTAGTTATGACTCTCCATCAGGGAAAGGCTTTTGGCTCTCTTCTTTCACCACGTGCTGAAAGGAGGACTTCTTTTTCCCAGCGCTGCATCTGGACCTGGCCGGAGCTGTGGCTGAGGAAACGGACAGTCTTCCTTGCCTCCTGAGTTACTCGGACTGCTGAGCAGGGAAACAGAGCTTGTTTATTCCGTCTTCCGCAACTAAAACACGGAACTAGCCACAAGTAGACACAAAACTGAATAAAGACTGTAGGGGGATCTAGTCCTATGCCCTGTGGTTGGCAAAAGCAGTTCAGACCCATGTTAGCCTAGCATGTGTTCTCCGTTTCCATAATCCTGTGTTCTCTTCAGCTTTCCTTATCAGGCATAAGAAATCATTTTTGTTATTCTTACAGCAGAAAGTAATATTCTAATCAATTCAAAATACGATGAAATGCAGCGGTGACACTGACTGACACGCGTATTCGGATTGTGTGTGTGTTGCGTTGTGGCCAAGACTGGCTTTGCTTAAAAACACCACCCGAGCACAGATTCCTACACGAAAATATAAACAAAAGAACCTCCCATGCTACGTGCTGTGGTTATGGCTGTTTATGGAAAAGACGTCCTGGGCTGCTGTCACTCTTTTTAGCAATCACTTTTAAAAGGATCAAGAGGAAATAAATTCCCTTGCTTTGATAGGTATCCCTTTATGTGGGGACAATGAAAAAAACCCTTTTCCTTCTTACATCAGATGCAGGTTTATAGACTCAGAACAAGGTTCTGATGAGAATATGGAAAAACTGAAATGCAATGACTGGGGTTGTTTTAGGAGTTTACAGTTGTGAGCCAAAGTAAAATATAGCTCCATTCCTCTCACAGCTCTACCTTCAAATTGGCTGCAGGGGCTGCTTTTCTTGAATAAGGACTGATCCAATAACTAGCATTGAATGCAAAAGCAGTGCATGTCAAAACTTTTCCATAATCTCCTCATCGTCAGCTGTGATTTCAGTTCCCGGTCTATGTGTGGCATAGCAGTATTTTGGCACACCTGCAGTAAGGGGTATAATTTCAAACACCATTGTCCATCCAATTTTCATAACTAGAATTAGAAGCAATTTGGTTTTTTCTGTGATGCAAATATAATATATCCTTTTCTCTTTATCTGCGGAAGCAATTCTTCTGTTTATCTCAAACAGTTCTATTTAATGGTCTTTAACAAAATGGGCCATCCAATACTGTAAGCAAATATTGAGCACAATCATATTTTGGAGAGCCTGTGGAATACGGAATACAGCTCCTCTTTAATAGATGAACTAAATTATAATGGATGATGATAAATCCATTTAGCTTTAAACTGGTGTGCTGTAGGTCCAGATGTGGAACAGAACCAGCGGTGAATTCAGAGTTAACGAATGATTAGTGCTACTCTGGTTTTTCCTATATTGTGCTCCCCTGAAGTTAAAGGGACCACCTTCATAACTTTATTTGTTCAAGTTATTTTCTTCACAGTGGTACATTCAGTCAAAATAGTGCTACACAAATATTATATGTATTAAAGTGGCAAGTGCTTGAAGAGTTCGTTGATGTAACCAATGAAATTTGAAAATGCTTCACTGAATTTCTGCTGAGATACTGATTTCTTTTAAATTCAATTAGCTGGAGACAGGAAAACAGTATGCTCAGATTCAGACAGTATTGGATCCATGCACTGATAGAAATTGGGACAATACTGCTATTTGAGGTATTACAACTGGCAGGATCCAGTCCTTGTTGGCGGTTACACGGAATACATTAAGAACTTAATATTTCCTGATATGCTAAAGATGTGCCCTTTGGTATATGTACCCTGTGACCTTATGCGGGTTGCTGTCTGGCACTTTGTGGTTGACATCAGGGCAATGTGTCCTTGCAGGACGGGAGGATTTTCTGCCGGAGGACAGCCTGCGACTGCGAGAACCCCAGCGCTGATCTCTTCTGCTGCCCAGAGTGTGACACGCGCGTCACCAGCCAGTGCCTCGACCAAACTGGGCACAAGCTCTACCACAGCGGGGACAACTGGACCTACAGCTGTCAGCAGTGCCGTTGCCTGGTACGAGTAAAGCGTTTCGGAAGGGAGCGTGCTTGGAGGCAGGCTCTTGGCTCTCTCTTTACCTGCTTTTCAGACTGGGAGTGGTGATAAAGCACTTACAGAGCACCAGAGACCCGAAAGCTACACCATCAGTTTTCCTCTTACTGCTGAATAAGTAGGTCTAATGAACAAAATGAAAAGTGTGACAAAAGCTTGGGAACCTTGGCACCATATTAGCTTTAGCATTAGTCTGCTTTTGAGAACTTTTATAAGGTCATCTGATCTTTGACTTTTTAAAATTTTTTTGCACATGCGATGGATTTGGTTGGAGGAGTTTCAGCTTTTAATTACATCAGCTGGTGTACCTGTCTTATCAAAATAGAGAATGCAATTCTCTTTTTTTTCATTCAGCAAATGCTGGAAACAAGGAATGCCAGTGGCATGTGGTGAATTAGCAAAAATTAACAAAAAAAAGAAGGATAAAACTGAAATTACTAGACAAACATGCAAAATGAAGAACATTTATTTTCTCATTAGGCACTGTAGATTATTTCCCTAAAGCTTTAAGTTTTGCACAGATATACTAATTAGTGCAGCAATGAACTTCATTAAAATTATCAGTTTTCCATTTATAGCCGTCTGTATAACATAGTCTTTATATATGATATTAATCAAGAGGTGTCTGAGCATCAGGATACAAATTACATTCAAAGCTAAGTTACTGTTAAGAGGTAATTATCCATAAAGTACAGCAGTAAGTATTGTGGTTTGTGATTTTTTTTTTAGTGTTCGCAAACGAACAGCAAGGAACATTTGCAGCCAGCAGCAATGGCAATGGTTAGATGTGACGTGTTTTACAAGGGGTACTGAGTTTGTGACTAGCAGTTCTTTGCCTAATTTTATGACTGGGTTGACATACAGAGCTAAAAGACAGCGATGCTCTAAATCGGTGCTACATGGAAGGTTCTGTGCAGTGTGTGATGTTCTCAACAGCTGAAGTGCTTACAGAGTAGCATAATGCAAGTTATTGGAGTCCTTCGCAGGTTAGGTTTAGACGCACGCAGCAATACTCTACAGAAGTGACCTGATGATTCTCTCCTCTCCATGTTTCTATCTACTAAACGGCTTTTTTTTTTTAAAGATAAATAAAAAAATAAATTGGCTCAGTGGAACATAACTGGTATTGCTCTAACAATTCCTTTAGGAGTTGATAGTAAAATCAGTTTGGGCCGTTGCTAGTTAGATCATGTTCAGCGCTTCTCGAACACACGAACCCACATCTATCTGCAGTGTTAATTTTCTATTTAAACAGTTGCTGTGATCCTGCAGAGATGTTTATCTGACCAGACGCAGAAAGAGGGCGTGATTCTGCAAGGTGATCGCTGCAAAAAGTATAGTTTATGGGAAATATTGGAAGCCAGTATTTAATGCTGCCTTTAAAAACCCCGAAGGACTCAAATTCCCCTGCTACGATGGTGACAGTGGTGGTGTTTAGTCAAGGAAAAAACAAATGATAGTCTGCTACATTTAGGAAACTTCAGCTCAGTATTCAAACGTGCATTTCTATGATCAACCAAACAGAGCTGATCCATTAAATTTATTTCAATTTTGGCAAAATAAAACTTTTCCATTCAACAGGATGGAAGGTTTCCTAGTAGCTAATAAATGGCAACAAATTCAATGAGCTTTGCTTCAATTTTTGCAGGAGGGAGAGGTGGATTGTTGGCCTCTTTTGTGCCCAAATCTAAACTGCGAGTACACAGCCATCTCAGAAGGAGAGTGCTGTCCCCACTGTGTCAGTGACCCCTGTCTGGCTGACAACATCACCTACGACATCAGGAAAACCTGTCTAGATGGCTATGGAATCACGAGACTTAGCGGCGCTGTATGGACAATGGTGGGATCGCCTTGTACAACCTGCAAATGCAAGGTACGATGGGCAAGGCAGAATGGTAATGGAAGTGTATGTTCCTGCAGAAAATCAGGGTCGCTTTCTGCCCTTGGGAGCTCACGTTCGGATCTCGGTGAAGTAAATGAGACCCGAGGGTAGAAGCCTACAGAAAACTCGCGCCTTTTGTGTTTTGCAGGGTGGAAACAAAACAATTTTGTGCTTGTTGAAAACGTTGAGCACAGATATGTTAATATCCTAGCGCAACTTTCAGACATCCTGTTGGAGAGCCCTTCAGGCATTCTCAGTATGAATCTAGGCTAATATCTTCATAATTGCCTAATGTGAACGTTCATGAAAATGTGTTTTACAGAGCTGGTAAGCAGAGGCAAAAAAAGTAATCAAAGTTTCATCAGCAAGTACACAAGTAGAAATGCAGCGCAGCCCAGAGGTGAAGGCACTCCCACAACAGAAGTGGGAAGGGAACGTCACAGTTCCTGTTCCCTGATCTCATCAAGATGGGTTTAATCCAGCGGCTCTAATGCAGAAGTGCAGTCTGTCTCCCTCACTCCGTGCAGGGATGACCCCACTGTGCTAATATCAGAATTATGAAAATGTTGTTTTGGGTTATATAAAATGTTCTTCTGTTCACGGTGGGAAACCAAGCTGTTGCTCCAGGGCTTTAAATTATTGAAGGTAGCTTTTCTGCCATTCTGCAGAGTTTTTCCTATTGGTTTGTGTTGGATTAAAAAAAAAGGAAAAAAATTGCTCGTTTGGGGTTTTGGTGGTTGCTGTAGTTTTTTGCTACATAAGATAGTTTTGTAAATGACTGGATGTTGCAGAAAGATATTTAACAACGGATTAAACTCCAAAGCCATATGTCCCCCCCTTCCCCCCCATATCTGCCACGAATCAAGAATCTGAACTGTCTGCTTATTTCAGACAAGCAGAAAGCTTCCCCGCATGGATCACGTCAAAACTCTCTCCATCAGCTTTCTCGCGTGGGAGGAAAGTCCAGTCATGTCTGTTGCCACTGCTGTGGTGTATTTTATTATGGGGACCACTGAGTCTTTCACATGCACGTTTCTAGTTCGTGGGTAGTTTGGGCCAGTTCAGTGCTATTTGGCAAAGTCAGCCCCCTCAAAAAGCCACCACAGTTGGGAGCGATGAGGACACCCTGGGACGATGGGTTAAGCAGATTTGAGTATGCGGTAGATGTGTCAGAGATGCCTCTATCTCTGCACGCCACCAACCCCTTTGCTGTTTCTGACTTCTTCTGCGGAGGTGATTGACGCCTGCTTGTTTGTCTGTGCAGAACGGGAACGTCTGCTGCTCGGTGGATTTAGAGTGTCTCAACAATAACTGACGTAGTCAGACTGGACTGTGCCGAGGGAGGAAAACCGATGAAGTTAACACCTGAAATGAAGTCATATGCGTTGGCGTTTTGTACAACAGACAATTACCAAAGTCTCCGCATGAGGAAGATGTTTGGGAGTTGCCTTTGGGACCTATCACTATGCTCATCCTTGCTAGCCTTGTCTGGGTGACTTACAGTACAGCGCATATAAGTCAATGGTTGTTAAAAGTTTTCAGTGTTGTAAATGACACACTTCTCCTGTCAAGACATTTGCAAATATGTTTAAATTATTTCATGGATAAACTAATGCTGTATTTTTGTTTTAATTTGTGTATTGACAACATGATAGAATTCAACTCTTCTTACTTTGGATCTAGATTTTACAAATAAGACAGCCTGTTGTGATTTTGTCCCATGATATCACATACTTAGTTCCGAGGTCCCTGTCAGATGTATTTATGAAAATATGTATGTATGTACAGTCAAATTGCATAGTACTTATATTTCACAGCTGTCCAACATTTTAAAGCATTCAAAGGTATATTTGATTGGACAGAATGGAAGTGATCAAAATAAGTCTGTCTTAAAAATTTATAAAATTAAATGCCATGACCTTAATGAAATGGCAAAAAAAAGCACTTTCTTCTCCAAACGTGCGGAGCAGCAGCAGCAAGACTCCTGTAGTGAGAAATGGAACTAAAACCACATTCCGCCCTCAATTCAACACATATTCAGGAAAGAGTCACCAGTCATTATCGGTATTCTGTCTCGCAAGAGAAACCGCAAATGCTGAAAAAAGCATATAATCCCTCTGGGTTGTGCGGTGATAAAACAGTCAGAGCGCCTTAAGATGATATAATTTAAATTGACTAGGTTAGAACTTGCTTTCAGTTGTAACATCATGGATGAGTTCAGAGTTTTTCCTTTTTTTGTATTTACAGTAATAAAGATGTCTGCCATTCTCAGTTACTGCTACCGTAGTGACACAGTGCAGAAGCACCTGTACCAGTGACGTGAGGGACGGGAGACCTTAACGCTTGGTAACTTGCCCTACCCAATTTACAGCTTAGAAACAGATTCACTCTTTTCATATTTTACGACATTCAAAAATTTTTAGTTTTAAATTTACCGCGCGCACAGTGTTGTTTTACTACCTAAGTTTAGAGAGAAATACAAATTAAGCCTCTTAGCCCTACATCGAGGTTAGAGTTTAGATTCTTTTCAGCTAGTGTCTATTTTTTTCACGAGGCTAGAAAGCTTGTGGCATTAGAACAAGAATATATTTCTACGATGATGGCATCTACAGCTTAAATGTCACCTTTTTAACGTGCTGTTGTGTTTTGTTCTGCTCATTTGTGTAGTGTTTTTTGCTTTTTGTTTCTTTGACTAAACACTGAGTATATGGACGAGAGTGCAGAAATAAGTATAGTGGCTACAGTTTGGAAAGTCTACATTTGTGAGTTTTTCATAGGTTCATGCCGAAAATGTGAAACTGATTAATAAGAATGAAGTGTGACTATACAGTGAAAAAATTAGTCGTCTTTTAAATGAAGTACTATTATGTTTCTTATAAGGGGGAAGTGGCAAAATGATATAAAAATTAATTGCAATCATCCAGACAACTTTATTCTCATTTTTTTAAGCAGGATTTGTTTTATCTAACAGGTTTGTGTGGTAAAGTTAAATTTATTTTCTTAAAATGCCCCATCATTTTCAGCTACTAACGTATCGACTATATTTGCATTGCCCTGATGATTGTATAAGGGAAACAGTTGTGTTTTATATGATACTCAAAGGATGTTTGTAAATCATGCCGTCAGCTCATTTTGTATATCACATTGTAAAACCCAATGGTAATTCAGTTGGATGAGATATCCAGTGGGCTGAGATATAAAGGGGAATGATTTAAAACTTGTGGGCATCTAAATAAACTCCTATGTACAGATTGCTTTCCCTTAGTTTTATTAGCAGAGTTTTAAACCACTAATCACTGTCCTTTCCAGACTTGAACTCCTGGTGTTGCTGAGAGGAGGAAGAGTTTGCCCAGAGAGGTAGCGTCAGAGTTGTAAGAAATACTTCGTTTATACGTACTCGAACAAAATCAGATATGTCCCAGTCTATCGTACACACCAATTTCGGAAGCTCTGTGAACGGGATTAAAGACAGTGCAGGGTCTGAAAATCATTCTTTTCCCATTTACCGGGTAGTAATGAAGCCCTTTCCCAGGATGTTTTCTGGAACCTCCAGACCTTGGTAGGATCACGTTCAACAGGAGCACACAAGTTCACATTTTTCCACCGCACAGACCAATTTTCTTCCGGAACTCAAATGCAGATTAATTCAGTAAAACCCTTTCAGAGCATTATGTGTCATTATCTCCAGAGTGATACAGCTTGAACTGTTTACACAAAGTCAAAATATTGACACAGACCTGTTTGTTTATGTTGCATTTTAAGCAGTTACCCTGACTGTGATGAACTTTTCCTTATGAAGCAATTTGATCACTAGTCACATCACATTTACCTTCAGAGCACTCAGAAGCCACAGCCCCAGCTCAAAGAGCACATTGAGGAGGAAAATTTAATTCACTGTGTTCCTCTGTGACCAAGGTAAGAACTTTCAAAACCCCTTTCTTGATGAAATTCCCTATAAACCGATGGGCCCTACGTTGAAAATGCTGAAAAAAAAATAATATCAAGTTTGTTACAATAATTTCTGAAAAATCTCCTCTTTGTTTGTGAGGTGGACCTTCTCTCTGCTCAGAAGGTAAGAACAATAGTATTAATGTGAGCAGTACTACCGATATAACTTCTGTGAAAGGAAATTTGCTGCTAGTTAAGGGACTTGGTCAAAACTCACACTATAGCAGTTGGAATTTTGTAGCTGTTTCTACTTATTTGTCCTGTAAAGGAATGTTTTCTCCGTATGTAAAACTTCTGATGACAAGAAATAAATGAGTGAGAAACGGAAAATGAAAATTCCAGCTCTGGTAGAATGTCTTTGCCTCCTCCTTTTGGCAAAAAGCTCAGTCTAGGTGCTAAACGGGAAGGTTGTATTGTGTCGTGTGAGGGAAGCAGCTTCTCGGTTCTGCTCCCTGTGTAACTGCAAACTCACCGACTGAGATAAAGCAAGGGCAAGTGTTCCTCTGCAGTTGCTCCTAGAGTCAGGGATCACGCTGAGCCATACTAATCGCTATTAAAGGCCGAAGAAAATCCAAACTGTTCCCCACAAATGCTGAATAATATCTGCCTAATTCACAGGAATGTGTGGGAGATTTATGAGTGTCTCTGCGTTGCCTCAGAGACCTAAATAACAACTGTCTTCCAGTAATATATCTTCTCCCAAGAGCTGTCAGTGAGTTTTCAGGTATAACTGTGTACAACATTTAATTAATAACATCTTTTCAATCAGATTGCAATGACAAACAAAATATTATCTGGTTTTTTTTCTGTGGAAGACAATAATGTTTTACGAAACAAAAGGTAAAGTGTCAGGAGTGATTACACGAATGGTGGAGTAGATTGTAATGGAATTAAATCATAACTCCTACAAGCAATATGAATGTCTCACATCTAGTGGTACTTACATAATCATCATTAATGAAGGGATTTTAAAAGGGCCCCATGATACAGTTTGATGGAAAATTTTAAGTGAGTGTTGTGATAAGACATAATTGTTTGAGGAACATACTCTGCCATCAGAAATACATACCTGCCAACAAGCTACTGTTCCTTCTAAAGCAGATCTTTGGTGCTCATTGAAATTTAAACTGGTGTAAGGAAGACTTATGGTGGTATAAATTTAAAAAAAAAATTAAAAAAAATAATAGTCAACCTGGGGTGTCTGAATGCTTCATATTCAGCTCTTCTTTCTTACCGGTAGAAATCAGCAATAATTCTGTTTCAGCTGAGCATCGACCTCAGAGAGGTGTTAGTGAAGTGCTGGTGTTGCTTGTAATCTGCAAATACTACTTGCAGGTGTTAAGGAATTATTTCTTGCTAGTAGCTGCCAGGGAACAGTCCTGCATACGCAGGTTTAGGGATGCCTGGGACGGGTGTATATCAATAACCTATTAAAAAAGGGTCAAATTCAGGTTTTTTAATGAAACCATCACCAGGAGATTCACAACACATGGGCACATGATGTCAAAAGTCACAGCCAGTTATAAAACCCCACGGGCCAGTCAAAACGTAAAAAAAAAAAAAACGCCACCACCCCC
>VWZL01002081.1:936344-957446 GCA_013396915.1 Stercorarius parasiticus
GTTAAAAACCCCCACGGGCCAGCAAAAACGAAAAAAAAAAAAAACCGCCCCCCCCCCCCCAAACTATGTATGTGTCATTTAAACTCTTCAGTGCTAGTTCAGCTGCGCAGTGTGAGGGATGCATTGAATTCTGATGAGTGGATTTCTGGCTGGGAACCAAATCTTTGCTTCAGCAGTACCTCACACTTGAATTATTTTTCTTCCTGAATTTGTACATGACATTGTTTTATTTAAGTGGTTTGATTGGAATTGAGCGGTGTTTGGAAGCAAGCCTTATCGTGTCCTCTTGGAGACTGAAGTAGCTACAACAGGATCTGGAGCAATTCAGGTTTCTTTTTCGTATGTGCCTCTACTCTGACGGGAAGAAACTGCCTTGGGAAAAGGCGCGGAGTTACCCAGCCGGCTCCATTGTGTTTGGGGCGTCCTGTGGCTACAGCCAGGGGTTTTACAGGCTTCGGATAGTATTTACCCTGGATACAGCAAGAGATACACAGACCCTCTGGTAGTGGCTTTTGGTTGCCGTTCTCTCTTCTGTAGTTTCTTTCAAATGACTATAGTCATGTCATCCTTACACCGTGATATGTTTACCTGTCCCAAAGCTCTTTATTATTGAATGCCGGTGTGGTTATGTGTGCACACGTGTAGATCCACCAGGCACTTCAGTGAAGAGGGGCTTAGAGGTTCTGCAGCAGATTGCACCATCACCCCAACGCAAAGCAGACACCAGGAGCTTATCATGGAATTAAACCAGAGTTAAAAAATCCCGTTTTCTAATAATGCAGTTGATTGATCGCTGTTTGGTTAACCCTAAATCTACTTTTTCTGTCACAAGAATTGCAAATGTATTTGATTTAATCTGGTGCTTCCTTATACTGGTTTTGACGGATTCCCTTTCACTTCAGTATTAAATCTGCAGGTTTGTTTCCCTACCTGAATATTATGCAAAATTCTCATCTGGGTGCTAGAATGTGTGGGCTTTGCTACTGTTGTGTCTTTAGACCCAAAGTAGGCATTTCTTTACTCAATGAAGTTAGAATCAGAGAATCACTGAAGTATGTTTAGGAAAGCACTAACTTTAATGGTAAACTCTTACCTGTTAAGAGAAGGGCTAAGGAAGACCAAATATGTATTTTAAAGGTGCATTTGCAGCTGTAGAAGTGATTTTTCAGCCTGAACACAGGTTTGGCCATTTACTCACATTTGTATTAAGTCATTAGCTGATAAGTTCATTCTTTATCCGCACATATTTATTCTGTGATTTGCAGGGTAGAAGACAGCTTTGAGAACCAGGTAACTGCTGCATGAAGTCATCCCAATGAATAGGGTTTCATGGGAAAGTAGTATTTGTTAGAAACTACGACAGAAACACCACCAGCACTTTCTCAAAATGAGAAGCAAAGATCTCGTGTGGTCCCGGGCAATGCGCTTTTGCCATAGTCTCCTTTTTGTTATGCTGGCACAGCGTGGCAAGTCTTTGGAGAGCATTTGGGCAGCTGCAACAAAATGCTGTTTAAGTGCTGCTCTGGCTCTTCTCTTCTGGATGAGCTACCACTGCCCACAAGTGCGGTGGTGGAAGTAGGTAAGTGCTGAGGGTGGCTGTGGTGGGACGTGCCGCAGTGGCGGCCATGGTAGCTGGTGTGCTGGAGGGTCTGGAGGAGGCCCTCGTAAAGCTGTTGGCAGCAGTATGGCAGCGATTACATGTTGTTTCTTCTTAATAGGTGAGGCAGAGCAAAGCAATAAGCTTAATTCCTCCCCTTCTTACAACTCTCCACCAAAATTGGGAAAAAGTCTTTGGAAGGTACCTTCTGCTGGTGCTTTGGAAATGTCATAAATGCCAGGAATGATCCGCTTTTCTTAGCGTGTGGGATGGTTAAGGAGGAGCTTCCCAGGACTTGAATGGAGGAGGATCTAGGATTGCATGGAAAGGATGGAAGTAATTAAATGCGTAACAAAGCAATCCTTATCTCAGTGGGCTAATTAGTATTGTCAACAGGTATTACTAAATTGTCTTTTGTATTTGAATTCTACTTAAAACAAAGCAAAAAGTGACCTTTCGCTTCTTTAGAGTTTATTTCTCACTTTTCTTGAGTCTTTACTGATCTCTTAGGCCTTTTCGTCACCACAGTCTTACAACCTGAATAGAGACTCAGCAGGTGAACGTGAAAACTAAACACAAGAAATATTTGCTTTCATGCCTGTAGTAAAAGGAAATTTGGAACCATAACTGTTTTTTTTTTCATTCAAATGTCACTCTTTTAAATACTAGTCATAGCTATAATTAATGTGTAGTCTGGACCTCAGTCTCAAAAACCCGTTATTATTAAAGCAAGCCGGACCAAATCGGTTAACAACTGGCAGTTGTAGCTCCCCCCCACCTCCTTTTTTTTTTTTTTAATGACCTTTCATTTAAGTGTTTATTCTGTCAGGGAACAAGGGAACTATATCTCTGGCATTGAAAGTGTGACTCCAGACTGTCCCTGAGCATGGTCCATTTAGTGTCCTTTCTGCCTGGAGCTCTCAGAGCTGCCTCAAGAAGTATCTGAAAATGCATTTGGTAAATGAAGAACACGGCTCTATCTGAAGCCAAGTCGATAGACCCATAGAAGGGAGGATAGGTGAGCCTGTAATTGGTAGCGGTCTGGCAACCAGACTTGAGGCATCACCAGAAAGTATTTAGGGACGTGCAGGATGGTGTAAATCACAACTGTTGGCTGCAGTTCTGTATGCCTGCAAAGTTCAGAGGCATTAAGCTGGAGGTTTTCATTGTCTTAAGTATTGCTTAGCGTGAAAGTTCAAAGCTATTTCTCTTCCCGAATTAACGCATTATTGTAAGCTATATGGGATTATGGTGTGCACAGATATATCCTCTACAATTGGGGAAGAAAAGGAATTATCCCTGATGGCCTTTTCACCTCTGAGTAGCCATCTCATTCTGTATCGCTTGTCAATGTTTGAGATAGTATTTACAGAGCAAGCTTGTCTGGTGTCAGTAATACTATTTCAAGTGAAAATAGATGTATGCCATCTATTTCGGGTGAGTTGATGCACTACAAGGGTAGCAATGAGAAATGTCAGTCCCACGTGTTCAAAAGCTATACCCCAGCTGTGCTAAAATTAAGGGTTAAGATGTGTTTTGAAAATGTACATTTTTCAGCGATCCAGGGATTTTGATGCTGAACTTGTATCATTACTGTTGGTAAGATTCCAGCCTGCCCTGAGCCCCAGAGGCCACTGGAAAGGAAGATGCCCAAGTAGCTAAAATGGCTGTAGTGAGGGATGAGAGCAGAAGAAGCTGATGTCCGGGTATGCCTTCCCCTGCGTGTCGGCGGTGTAGGCTGCGGAGAGCCCAGGCTTCAGGGGCAGACTGAGCTGGGGACCCATGAGCCCAGCTGCCCTCCGAGGAAGGCAGCGTTTGGGCAACTTCAGGAGAGGCCACGGTCCAGGCTCTGGTCTCAAAGATTGATGTTTCTGGTCCAGGCCAAGCTCAATGTGCCAAAACTGAATGTGCATCTGAGCCTTCATTGAAAATAATGGGCTAGAGATATCTAGCTCCCTTTATGGGAGTTTGAGAGCTTTTGGGAGGCAGCTGATGCTGGAGAGGGGTCTATGTTTCGAAAGGAGTGAAACATACTGCTTGTGCTGACCTGCTTTTCTTTCAGTGGTTTTGCTCTGAATTTATGCCAAAAGGTGACCAATTCTTCTGCCTACGTGCAAGCAGAAAAAACCCCAACTTTGAGGGAAGACCTTCCCACCAACCCCCCAGAAAATAAGAAAGAGAGCCCAAGGAGAAACACGGTAAATCTTTGTCACTGAGCAGACAAATACAAAACTGCATTTAGCAATTTTAGTTCATAATGGGAACGTCCTGGTAGCAGTGCCAAATTCATAGTACTAGCTTTAATGCAGAAAAACCAGCCATCTAGCACCATGCCAGTAAGTCGTGGTGTGCTCTGACTGCGCCATGGCGTATCATAAAGTATGTGCAGAAACATTTTCAGCTCGGAAAATACATCCTTTCCAAAAAGTATCTTTCAACAAGTGTAATCAAAGTGAAATAAATTGATCAGCGAAACAGTAAATTTAAGAATTTGTGATGTGCGATTGGCCCGTGTGATTATCAGATCTTAATTTTAAAGAGATCAATGATTTGTGATAGCTTAAAAATAAGAGTTTTAGGAGCTTGAATGAAGCTGCTCAGAGAGTTCAGAGGTGGACAAAAGAATCGCAGAGAAGTGTAGTGAAAAAGATCCTGGTTAATGGAATTTTCTCTCTATATGGGGTGGCGTTCAGTAATCGAGGCAAAAGAAATCATAATGTCGCAGGTTGTGTATGGAAGGTAGAGAACCAAATGGAAAATAAAGCATTATGTCAAAGTGAGCAGTAACTCCAGAATGAGATTTATGCTTTTTTTATGACGTGAGAGTACTGCCTATAGCAAAAAATAACTGGTTTATTAAGCTCAGGCTGGCACCAGACGCAAAGAAGAGGTAACAGTTCACAAACTGGAAAGCCATTATCAAATATGTAATGGGACATCACTGAATATTCTGGGTTACAAACATTCTTTTGGCTTTCTGCATGAGAGGAAAGTAGAGCTGAAATCAGGCAAATAAAACTAATATTACTTAATGCTGGAAATATGTCATTGGGCAGTTTAAATTATAAGAGGCATGTGCAAGAGAAACACATGGGTTGAAGAGCCAGGTAATATAAACACAGGCAATGATGCTTTTAGCAAAGACAAATGAATTCATGAAGCTGGTGACACTAAATGTGGAAGTGATTTATAGGAAAGACTCTTAAGCCAAGGAAACCAAAAAAGTAGTCCAAAGGAGTTAATACACTAAAAGATTATTAGATTTTTTTTTCTTTGTCTTCAGAACATGGGCAATCGAGGTTTTAAACTGCATCAGCCTCCTATGCTGCGGTTTTATTTAGAAATAAATCCTGACAACGCCTGCTGACTGGGTTGTGGTAAGTGGCCACTGACCCTGGACACTGGGAGAAGGTCCAAGAGCAGGAATATGAGTCTTGGAGCTGCGGCTTCCCTGCAGGGAGGATGATGTTCCAGGGAGGACGTGCTGGGGGTGGGCACGGCCCGTGGGTGCCCTCTGCTCCTCCACGGCAGCAGGAGGCTGGAGCAAGGTGTTGCTGTGTTTGAATTTAGATGTGTGGGCAGAATTATTTACAGAAGATACAGAGGGGAAAAACTCTGTTGGTTTTATAAGATTAATGGAGTCTGAGGTTTAGTTACCTGGGATGAGTGCGGTGAGAGTCGGGCTGGTGTTGGGGCGGGGGGACGGGATGGCAGAGCGGCCGGGCAGCAGCGTGGCGTTTCCTAGCTGCCTGGCTGGAGTTGTAAAGGCAAGATTTATTGGTGAAGCAAAGGGCTGGGAGTAAAATAGAGCAGGACTGGGATCCCGAGTCTCTACATTGCTCATTTCTTTCTAACGAGCAGTCAACTCGCTGAGGAGACCAGTGACTCTATTGGCAGCTTAAAAGTGATTACGGGAGGCTTGAAGCTTTGTAAACCTCCACATTAAGTTCTGCTTGCGGCTCTCCCCTCCTCATCCCACATTCCCGCGTTCATCCCTGGTAGAACTTTTCTTAAATCTTATGGCATGCCTGAGACTTTACAGTGACTGTCTAGTTCTTCCCAAGTTATTCTCAGATGTTAGATATTTAAGGAAACGGTACCTTAAAATGAGCGCTGAGGTGCCTAGATGATTAGCGAAGAGCGGTAGATACCTTTGAGGGCCTCTCCACGGAATCCTGGGTGCCTGAATTGAGGCACATGGGAGAGCTGAGCAGAGCAGAGACCTGTGGACAGAGCTGCGCAGAGAGGGGACTCTTTGGAGCGCGGTCGGCGCAGGGTGCCCTCAGCTGCAGGACTCGGGACCGCTCTGCTCAGATGATAAATGATAATGATAAAATTTCCGTGTAGGATCTAATAATGTAATATATCATATAATCACAAACTCTGAGTTGGAAAGGTAAACGAAGTGTTTTCTAGTGAGGGTGAACTTTCACAGAGAGTTACGATTTATCTTCCTGCAGAACTTGTGTATAACCTAACCATTTCACTTATTTAAATGGTAGGGCAATTAGAAAGCTTTTGATACACCCTTGTCTTAGACTTTATGAAAGAAATTGTTAGTCTGGTAGCAAAGGCTTTGCTGCAGCAGAACATGCTTTGCAATGATAGAAGCAGATGGTTTATAAAGTTACTGAATAAGAACTGATTATTGATTTGCTATCCTCTAACAACATCAATGTCGGGTGATAATGTACTGTACTGCTTGTTACAGAGTAAATAGCTATTTTTATATTACTTGCTTTCTTGCAAATTGGCTACTAGCAGGGAAAGTAAAATATATGGCTGTCTAATATCTTGAAGCAGTAAACAAATCGCACAGGGGGAACATCAGTGAAGCACTGCAGAGCACTTGCTGATATTTATAACTTCTGCCTCTGTCAAAAAACTCCAAATCAAAAGTTCATAGTTCTCCTAATACCAGACAGTCAGAGCCCAGTTGTTCTACCATTTACTTTCAATATATACAGTTAGCTTAGCAAAACACTAAGTATGTTCTATTTTAGCAGAACGCAAGAGGTCACAGGATTTTTAGCAGCCACTGAGGAGACAGTGGAGTATTAGGTTCAGTGTGGTTTCCCTGCCTAATTTGTTCTCTTGGCTTGAAGAAAAGAAAATTCTAGAAGGTTAAAAATGCAACTAGAAGCAGGATTGATATTATAATTCAAGGTGACTGTGTAGCATGTTTAAATAAACATGCAGTAAATATTTTGCCTCTTGTATTCTGGTAGCTTTTAATAGCTGCTTAGTTCGGGCTGGGGGAAGGGAGACCATTATCTCTTGACAAGGTTGTTTTCACTCAAGCTATTGTTCTTCTAAGAAAGCAGACGTTTTGCAAGTCAGTGCCATACACCTGCTGTGAGTTATGCACCCAGACCGCAGCGGGCACGTGAACGCTAATAGGTTTTTCGCTATCAATTTAATTCCATTTTTGATCGTTGCCTCTTTTGCAGGTTAGGCTCTCGAACTCGCTGGGTGCTGCTCCAGCCAGCCTGGGAGTTGACTTGTTGCACGGTGTTATCCCCACGCACGTTCCTGGGGGCTGTGGTTTGGTGCGGGGAGCAGGATGGTCTGGTAGGTGGTGGTTTGGTAGCCAGAGAACTGGTCCCTCGGTACCTCTACCGGGCTTTCCCCTCTGCCCCAGCCTGCGAAGCCCCTGCAAGGCATCCCCAGACGTGGCTCCTACATCCGAGAGGTAAATGGCTTGTTCTGCCTGGTACAGGCATTGGAAGGGTTAACGTGGCACTGAGTAAATAGTGGGAAGGCGAGAAAAAAAAATGTTTTTGCAAAAGAAGAAAGGATCTGTCTTTTCATGATACTATTCCTGGATGAGTACCAGGGTCTTTTGATCTCACTGTATGATTTCTTCTCTAGTTTTTAAATATGGTGGTTTTATTTACCGCTGGCTGAGGAAGGCACAGTAGCCTATCCTCTACTCACGTGCCGAAGTGAACACATACGAGTTATTAGGACATAATATACTTACTGATTAGGTAATAACATGGCAAGGCAAAGAAAAGATTTTATGACAAATTTAAATAGCAGTGGATTAAAGTTCAGGAGGACTGGGGATTAAGAAAAGGGACTTCATCTGGTCAGGGTAGATAGTGGCCATTAAACTGTCCTCTGGGAGATTTGCTGAGCCTTGAATAATAGGAGGTGTTTGTGTGTGTATGAATTGCCATACCTTGTTTTTCTTAATCAAATGCTGTCTCAAGCAATTCCTATATTGCGCCTTCCTCCTTCCCTGCCTCGCTCCCCCGCCCCTCCTCCCCCCTGCCATTGGCTTCCTTTATTCTGTTTGTGGACGTAGAAGTGGGAAATAGAACTTAATTGACTGCTTATGCTATATTTAAAATGGTGACGTACCTGAATCCAATTATGCAGGGGAAGATAATGAATGCCACCTCATCAGTAAGGCGCATTGCCATCAGCAATGTCCATCCCGTTTTCCTTTCCTTGCATTTCCTCCAGTGACTGCAGTATAGGCAGGGGAGGGGAAAACTGTTCCATAATAAATACTGTAAAAATACTTTGTGCGTAAACCCATCTCTCCCTGTCGTCGTAAATCTGGAGTGCTCAAGTTTACAGAAGGATCTGGTTGTGCTAATTAGAATGCTGCAGTAAAACCTTCCCCACTACTGGTACCACACTGATAAATCCCAATGCAATTTAAAAAAAAAAAAAAGTGTTGATTCATTTCTTAAGTGCATCTTTTTTAAGCCACGCAATTTTTTTGAAAGTGCACTGGGATTTCTTTAGAAGCACATCTTGACTTTTAATAAATAAATCAAAAGTGCTTTAAAATATATCATAGCTAATTTTGCTCTCCCACAAATCCATCACTTTTTATTACCTTTTAACTACGCTTTTTTTTATTACACTTTTTTCCAGAATGGGGAGGAAATGGTTCAAATCTCTCGATGGTGTGTTTTTCTTTCAATTTTCCTGGCTGTCAATATTTAGGGAAAAAAAATACCCGGAAAAAAATCTCCCGATATATCAACCTTAAAGGAAAGAAGGACAGGAATATGTTCCCTCATGACACCTGAACTAACTGGAGTATAATAAACCTGAACATCCCAGGTAAAATGTCAATATTGGAGCAGTTTACAGGACACCGTGGCAATTTAGGAATCCAATTTCATGTGGCTGGCTGGTTCCTGCGGTGGAGAGGTCCAGGACTGAAAACCAGCTCTGACAAACGTGGGGAGCTAACCTGGGGTTTGTTTGCGTATCAGCCTCTTGCATTTCTGCTGTTGCCTGGGGGCTCCTCACTGGTGTTTATGGAGGAAGAGAAATACCTGCAATTCCAACTCAGATGCTTGGGCCTTTAATGGCATTTAGTTAACGCTTGGCAAGTGTGGTACGATTTGTAAAAATCATCCTGTTGCTTAATCCTCTTCAGTGCCAAAGGTTATTAGGTAGGGATTGCAAACAAGAGGAGAAATTGAAACGTTCATGTGTTATGGGCTGAATGGGAAAATCTTCAAGTGGCTTAAAAAATCTTGAAGGTGTTGGGTTTTTTTAACGCGTGGTAAATTTTGGATTATCAAAACAAGTATCGTAAAAAAATTAAGATGACCTCTAGCTGAGTAATCCTTTCACTTAAACCTTGGGAAAACTCAGTGGCAAATGACAGCACAAGCTGCTGCCTGTTAACCACAGCACCAAGGTGGGTGCACAGAATTGTGCCAGGGTTTAACAAATAATCCGTTTCTTTCCCTGTATGCACGCTTAAAACATGTCTCTAAGGCACGTATGTGAGATTTCCCACGTTCTGCTATCTGAAAGCTGTGTAATCTGTTGCATAGTTCAAAAGAGGAGGAGAAAAACTTTATTTCATGGAAAGGAATAAGGCAATGAGTTAAGAGCTGTCATTTTGGGCTTGCCATCTTTGCTTTTATTGCCCAAGCTGAATAGCCGCAGGGTTTCCGAGCTGCCAGCCTCTGCCCCTCTGGCAAGCAGCATTTGCAGCTGGATAGGAGCTGTGATAGGCAGCCGAAAGGTATTTCAGGAATGAGCTGCTTCTGCAACATGCTTTTCCAGATGCAGTCTCCGGGAGCCCAGTCCCAGCGCGTGAGAGGGGAAGGAAAAATGTCAGCCAGATTGCTTTGAGGAAGCTGGATGCACACGTTAATTTGTACTAACCAGTTTGGGAGGAGCTGAGCCTGCAGCTACGGAGCTGGTGATCCACGGTGAGAAAGCTGCTTTATCAGGCGTTGAGCCACACGGCGTCTGGCAGTATTCCCGTGTCATCTCGCTGATGAGATAGTGGTATCCACATAGGAAGCAGACAGCGACTTTAATGGAAGATATTTTATGTCAGAGAGCTTTAAAAGTTATTCTATTATCCTGTAGTTATACAGTTAGGATACGCCGTAACATGCAGCATGCTACAGTTGTGATGACAGTAACACATTCTTTTTTCAACTTATAGATAAGATGTGGCAGGAACTGAGATTTCCAGGTCTCAGACATGCTTCTGAAATATCCCTGGATTACCAAAGTTGCTTGATATACAAGGAAGTCGGAGTATAAGTGTGGGATACCTGGGCTAATTACCTAGACATGGCAGCCTGAGGCCGGCTAAAGCCCGCTCTGATTAGCATTCAGTGTCAGTGCTGCAGATGAGGAAGAACGGGAACTAACAGAGCAACAGGAAGATGAAAGGGTAGTGCTTCCTACCTGTCCTTCAAACTCTCCTCCCTAACGAACCCCCGCTGCAGCGCTTGCAGCCGGTTCAGGAGACAGCTCGGCGATGAGACGCGTTAGCTGGAGTATTGGGTGATACGGGAGCGTGGGTCGGGGAGCCTGCGGGGCACCTGGGTGCCCGTCGTGTCAGAGCCGTGTACCCAGTGGGCTCTGATGCCCGTCCCCTCCTTTGGGAGGTAAGGAGAGTACGAGGGATGGAGGGACACCTCCCAGGCTGGCATCACGGCTGGGAGCAACCGGCCAGCAAGGTCCCAGCATGTTTGGTTAAGACGGTGTAAGAAATTGAAGAAGCCAAGTGCTAAATGCGTGGCCAGCCAAAATCAGGGCAGAGCTGTCGAAGCAGAGGGTGTCCCCCAGTTGCTGTGGTGCAGGTCTGTCTGGAGGAGGGTTTCTGAAGGACCACAAGTGCTTTCTGTCATAAATGAGAAGGTAAAAACCGCAGTGTCTTTTTTGAACTATAAAATCGTTTTTCACCGTTATTTTTCAAATCTAATAGCTGCAGCTTTGACTTGCTGGTAGCAAACAGAGGCCCATGCTTTGTGCACACTGATTATTTATTTATTTTAAAAACAAAATCAAGGCTGTCTGCGATTTGGATCTAGTTTCACATTTATTTTTCATAGTTTGTTTGCTTAGTAGCTCTGCAGTAAGACAGTGATTAGTTAAATCAGTTATACATAAATTCAAAGACTTGTTCTTCATTTTAGATGTTCAGACTTAATTGGATTTAAATCAGATTAAAAAGTGACTTCTGAGGGAAAAATACCCCCAAGCATGAAAAGATGGTTACTTTTTTTAACTTATCACGTAAATGGCAGTAGAGATTTCTATCTTTATAACATTTATTCCCTGTTACAGCTTACAATTCTATTTAACTGTTAAAGAAAATACTCATGTATTAAAATGTTAGCAAGGCAGAGTAGGAGGAAGCCGCTAACTTATATTTCTCAGAATAACCTGTTTTCTAGTCCAGAGTGTTTTCTTCAGATTGTAAGGAAATTTTAAATTTAAACCTTATCAAAGGAGGTCGTTCTGTGAGTTTATTAGATATATTAATTGCTGGGAAATCATATAGTGCAAGCTGTATTAAAACCACGGAAGAGACTCTGTTTCTCTCCCAGGAGAAGCCCTGGTAGATCCAGATAGTTTCTCCCTTGGGTTTTAAGGGACCATCAGAGATTTGTTTACAGGCTTGAGCCACACACGTAAATATGAATTAGCGAATAATGAAAAGCGGAGTTGAAAGAATTTGGATGAAGATGGAGTAGCTTTCAGTGCTATGGTAGTAGTTTGGGATCTCCAGAAGCAACGTCCACGAACCCAGCAGAGGAAAATCCTTGGACAGGAGCAGAGCACAACTCAATCCTGACAAGCACGGATTTTACTGTGGGGCAATACCATTTTGCTGCTTGGCCTTTTGCCTAGTTTACTAAATCCAAGCATTTTTAGATCGGCATTTGGACAAACAGGGCCAGCTGCAGGATCAGCTGTCTGTGGCTTTCCAGGCCCCTCGCGATGCAGAAGATTGAGGACTTTATGCAAAATCGGGTACTTAACCATATGGGAGGCAGGATGAATGTATAGATTTTGGAGGACAGAGCAGAGATTTGCGTTCAGATAATTCCCCATCTGCAATGATACAAGGCTGGGGAATTCAAGCCATCTCCCCCAAAAGGTGTGTCCTCTGGGGGGCTGGACAGAGAGTACTACTACAAAGATGAGAACAGGCAGAAGGAATTAACAACCGCTGACTCCAAATGCCTATGCTCATCTTTGCCATCAATTATTTAGACGTGAAAGATTTACATGAAAATTAATCATTAAATTTTGAATTGCTTCTTTACGTCAATCATGAAATGGCTGTGCCAAATACAAACAGAGAAAGAGAACAGGATAAGAAATCATCCTTACTACGCAAAAGGAGAAGTAATATTTTAATGAAACTATAAAGCTCATTACTGCTTTACGATGCAGGGTTACTGTCGGTGACCTAGAATAGAGAGCTTTATATGCCGAACATGAAACCTCTTGTTTAATCTATGATTTTTGACGTTGGCATATTAAAAATTGTGGGCTGGATTCTGCTATATTCCATAAACCTGTAATTTTTGGTACCAAAATAATTTTCATACAGTCAGGGGGTTGTCTTTCAAGTGTATGCATCCAGAAGTGTCACGGTAGACGCTAAATTTCAGTATTTTAACTTTTTGAATTGTTTAAACCAATTATGTCAAGTATATTTCTTGACAAAAGAGACTGAGTCTGAGACTAAGCCGGCAAAACCCAATTTAATTGGTAATTTTTAAAATAGTTGTCCGTTGCTGTGATTGTATCATGAAGCTAAAACTGCTGGGGGAAGGGCTTGGTATGCTTCTTGATGTCCCAGCTTGAAATACAGTAACCTAAACCTTTAGCTTCTTTCACCTCTATCCCCCCCCAGGTAAATTTCTAATGCTCCAGCTCAGAGGAAAAAAAAAAAATACATGTGCAAAACATGGAGAGTAAACAACCTGTATGTATGAAAATCTGAAACTAAATAAGATGATCTCATTAGTTAAGTAACATGATGTTGGTGTTATATTTAGGATTTATGAATGCTTGGTGTTGAGAAAACTGCAAACTAAGTCGGGTACAGCATTGACCCAGAAAGCATTGAGACCCTGCAGTATATTTGGTAAGTACAAATGCTTTTCTAAATTCAATTACTTTTAACTTGCTGGTGGATCTTTTCAAAGCCTCATGTGTGATAGAATCACCTCCAAAGGCATACTGTGTCCTACATCTGTGAGTATAAAGCACTAAGGAAACGGTAAGCATCCCCGTGACAAAATAACTTACATAATATGTAAAGTTCTGCACTGCGCCCTGGCCCGCTCCCGACTCCCTCCTTTAATTTTTCATTTTGATAGAGGTTTGTCTTGCCGTTTCCCTTCTATATTTCACCAGATTGGTACCTGTAATGAATTAGAGGGAAGACAAGCATGAAGTCAATTCCACTTGCTGTAATTCCCCAGATTTTAAAAGGGGAAGGTGTTTATTTAGTTTGCTCTGCAACCTATGAGCTCATGAGGCTCATTAATTTCTCAGGAAGTAAATAAGTTCCGGTGTTTTGTTCTTGAATTTATCACTTTTTGCCTATTTCCATTTTAGCTGGTAATTCAACCTCTGCCTCTTGCTTGAGCGAACTCTGTGAGAGGCCGCATCTGGGCTTTTTCAGCTCAGGGCACAATTGTGCAGAAGAGAGAGGTATTTTTTGCCTAGTTGCTCCTGTAATTGGCACCACATGGCTTCAGGAGCACAGGCAGCACACGGGGGCGGATTATGTTTGGGGGCACCTCACTGAGCATTGCACCGACACAGGCCAATATACCTCCTCTACTAATACCGGGGTGGGCTTCTTGGGCATGAATGTTACTGGCCCTGGCGTCTCCCACTGAACGGCATGAGAAGTGCTGATGGGCATGCCAGCCAGCCAGGCTTTGTAGCCACGGCGGAGGACTGTAGCCTACTTGTCAGCTGTCTTCTAGCAGAAGGGAAACACAATTAGGTGAGGAAGTTTCATTAATAAGAACAGAAGTTCTCTTGAGGCCACTTCATTAGCAGCTTTTGGTGGGGTGGGGTGTGGAAACGTTAGATTTAGAAGATAATCAGCCTGCATTTTTATCTCTACTTAAAATAGAATGGAAAATTATCTTATCTCCATAAACTGCTGTTTTTCATTTAGTAAGTTATTTTACCACCCAAAGCAGATGCCACACAAAGAGTTGTGGTTGGGAGGCATGTAGTTATATATCTCGGTCAAAATGTCTCATTTAAAAAGCTATCAGTAGCAGATAATAATAATAAATACATATGGCATTTGGCTAGATGAATATGAGATTATATTAAATAGAACACATTTCTGAAAAGAATAATTGTAACTAATTAGAAATCTCCAGTTAAGCTTAGAGTTGTAAGAAAGTGAAATCAAATTTAATTATGCAAGGTCCCAGTTGTGCCAAAGGTGTTATAAAGAATATCTTTATGGAGACATTCAGTATCAGAAACTGGCTGGTGCTATTATTAGCAGGCTCAGTTGCACATTTTCTTTATATTAGTTTAAAGTTTAATGATGGTATTTGTAGGGCTAATTACCAAGAATCTGCACAGCACTCATTGGGGTAGTCACAATAAGGCATCCATTTTTGCCATGGTAAGTTATTGATAACTCCAAAGCAGCTTTGACTGGATTCTTTATGTTAAGTATATGAACAAACAGGTACTTAAAAGCGGAAATATCTACGATGATGCTCATAGTTCCCTTGGAAGCTTACGCAGTGAGTGTTGTTCCTTCTTTCCCGCATGCTAGCAGAGGACCGCAGGCTGGCATCAGGATTTCCTAGGGGGAGTTCAGCACTATACCGGGAGATGCTCTGCGGAGGGTTGTCTTGGGTGATAGGAATGGTCCGGAGCCTGGGAGCAGGGAAACGTGGGCGGGAAGGCAGGCAAACAGTCGGCAGTCATACATGTTCCTTGACAGCCGGTTGTCTAGGAGTGCCGAGAAGGAAAGCTAACTGCCCGTAGTAACCCAAGATAAAATCTTAGCACGCAGCAAAAATATCATGCATCTTATGCCTGAGGAAAAGGATTTGGGCTGGGCAACACGGAGTGCGAACCGAGAGCTCTTCCAGTAGCACTCAGTGTATCCTGATCTTGGGAGGCAGTCGTCTCCCGTGGTGAAAGCAGGTCTGAGGCACTGGTGTAGTCACGGAGGAGCATTAATCATGAGAAATACGCTGTGATATTAGAGGCGTGCGGGAAGAAGGTTTCATGAAAATAAACTGTTACTTTTGGAATTGACACAGAAGTCAGGTATGGTTTCTGGGCTGGGCTGTGCTGCCCAAACCGTTTTCCCATCCTTTCCTGGCAGCTCTGCCACTCGTAATGAGTTCTGTCCCCCATCGCAGCCTCTCCGGAGGTGATGCTAACAACCTGGGCAAATTAAGCTTTCAAATATACGCAAGTCTTCCTACTGATATCGTCTGGCCCTGTGAGGGAAAGCCTTTTCTTCTCAGTTATAAGAGCTTTTCTTTCCAAGAGCACTGTGTGATTCTCAGGCCCAAAGGTGACTTTCCTGCCAATAACGATCCCTGCAGGCCACGGCCAGGCAGTTTTGTCTTTAAACCTTCCTGCCCTGACACACCGGGACCCTCTCTCGTCTTCCCCACCTACCTTGAAGATAATCACAAGGCAACCATCTCTCTCGCTACCGCTCCTCTCCCCTGCTTCGCCGGATCACATTAAAGCATTAGCCTCGGGAGCCGACTGCGGGGCTCATCTTTGATTAACGGCAGGAGGGGGCTGGCAGGCACGACAGGCAGCACTGTGCTCCGTGGCCGGGGAGGGATTTATCCCACTTATCTGACACGTGGCGCAGAGCACTGCTGCGGTGGTGTGGATTCAGAGCTAGGACTGAAAGCCTTGGTTTTCAGTACCTCTGATCTCCAGGGGTGTCATATTCCTCAAACATACCTTAAAGGAGAAAGGAGCTGTGCTGTGGATCTCAGCCTGGACTGGCACGTTCTGGGCTTTGCGCTCAAGGATCTGGTGCTGGGGGAGGCAGCCAGAGAAAGGCAGCAAAGCATCACACGGGTATTTCTCCCAGCTGATCTGCAGGCAGTGGTGGAAAAGAAAGGGTTGTTCCTGCTACTGAGAGTGACTGACGGGAACCTGGGGTGGGATTCACTTCTCATCACCTCAGAAGCCTGCGATGTATATGCATCTGCAGCTGAAATGGGCACTCTAGGCTTCCCTTATTAGTTAATGGAGGTGATTAGGTATTTTTAGGCATGACTCACCTGCCCTATTTTAGCTCTCTATTTCAGTGCGTGATGAATTGTACGATGTCCATTAACTTTAAAGAGGGTCTAATCCAAGTAGCTCAGATGTGGACCTCTTAATTGATTTATTTGGATGAGTTCTGCACCTGTCTGCCAAGGTCTTTAAAGCACCGGGTATCTTCCAACACTAAATCAGAGGCAAACAGGGAGAGAGGCAGTGCAGAAAGCTGTCTTTTGCTTTGCTTTTCCCAGATAGCAGCATCTCTTCAGGTGTGACTTTGGCAGCCAGACGCTTGAGTTGGCTGTGGTCTTTTTGTACTGTCAAAAGTATTGTGGTCCTAATCTAGGAACAATGCAGTCTCCGTCCGTACAGCCTCCATCCAGCTGGAAAAAGAAAAGGCTTTTTAGTTGCCTTCCCTCTCAAACACCTGCTTTTCCTCCCTCTCTCTTGCCCTATCCCTACCCTCCTTTTCCTTATGGCTTTCTGTCTTGACCCCTCCGGGTGCAGCCAGATCTGTTAATTCTCCGTAGGTCCTCCGAGGTTGCCCATCTTCCTTACCTCGTGCTGAAACCAAGCAAAGAGACTCCCTGGCATGGAGGCAAGAATATCAGCTACACCTCAATAGTGCAGCCACTGCGCGACCTGCAACAACATGTCCCCACACGTGTCGCGCACCCTGTTCTGCCTCCTGCACCACACACAGAGCTTGCTGTGGGCTGGAAGAGGCAGCAGGGGGGAAGGCCGGGTCATGCTGTGCATTTCTAAGCCGATGAAAACAGCAGGAATTCCCCAGGTGGTCCATTTGCAGGGACCAGCCTGGGACCAGGTGTAGGCAGCAAAGCGTATCCGTAGGAAGGAAGTACAAAGACGATGAAAGACTGATGTGTCTTACACACCATCATCTTCTCAGAGCATGTGCTCTCTGCCTACTGATACAAATAAGGGCATCCTCTATCATTTTTCTGACCATGATGTTTTCCGTGTGGGCAGAATTCATACATAGCACATCTCTGAGCCTCTGGCTACGTGGGCACAAGCTTCTTGATGATACCACGGGCCATGAACCATGAGTCGCTGCTGGCTGCCCATACCCTGCCCCACAAATCACCAAAGCGATCAGCTGGCCGAACAGTGCGGGCTCTCCCAGTGGTGGTCTCTGTTATGATGGTCTCAGGGCAAGCTGGCCCTAGAGGTTGGTTCTATGGAGATGGAGGAATGACGCGTTCTTGATAAATGTGGGTGTCTAATACAACTAGGATTGAACTTCTTATTTCTGAGCCTTGCTTATAGCCTGAATGTTGGTGCATCTCTTCCTTCCCTTGCTCTGTAATCTGACGCTAAATCCTTCAACTTGTTCCGTCCCTTCTCTGACCACATAGCTGTCAGCGGCCTAAAACTCTGCTTGTTTGCTGGGTTTTTTTCACTCTCATTCCTGGCCTGTGTATCCATACCAGCTGTCTAATGACGGTATAATCATGAGTTCTGAGAGCTGTCGTCCCTAAACTCAGTCTTATTGAATCCAATACCCGCTCTAAACCGGTGTATCTGGGTACTCACACACAGAGGATGGCTTTTCCACTTGCTCTTTTCTCAGCTAACACGGTGAATTCTGGCTGAACTGAACACCCTGAATCCCGCTTTGTTCCACTCACCGTTTGCGTTCTGCTTTCAGGCCGTCGTTCCAAGATAGCTGAAGAACTTGGCCTGAACGGGCTCTTTGAAGACTGGGATCAGCATTTTGATGAATTGCAGAGTCTTTGGGTAAAGGGTGAACACTGATCTGCATGGAAGGGATTTCTTCTCTACCAGGTGCACAGAATCCACCTTGTGCAGCCGATACTTTATAAACCCGAGTTCAGAGTGTGTCCAGCTGTTGTGTCAGAGCACAGGGACGATGCAATTCCCGGCAGGCTCTGTCTCTCTCTCACCGGGATCTTTCCCCAACAGGTGACCTCCTGCCACCACCCGAGCTTCTTCAGGCTTCCAGTTCCAGTGCAAGATGATCCTGTAGGATGTCTGACAATATGGGGGGGCTGATACGTATCCGTGTCCCAGGACCCTGATTCCCAGTAATCTTCCTCAGCATAAGGAGAGAAGAGCACACGCATGGCAGGTCCTAGCTATATCAGTTATGCACATCTGAAATGTGTCCAGCTACTAGAAGAATTTCTGTAAAATAGCATAAAATACCAGCCGTTTGGCACACTTAGGGAGCTCTGTCCTACGATTCTTTCCCATTCTGCTTCTCCTGTTGCTAATGAAACAGCTGCTCTTTGGTTTCAGGCTTTAACCTATTTTTAGATTCCTTTTATGCCGTTGGCCCTTTGAAATGCATGAATAGCTGTGAAAGAAAGGCAGTGTCATTGCTGTGAGGCAAGAGGAAGGCCTATAGGTGAAGTCATGTCTGGTAATGAGAGACTGTCTCACCTATTCATCTCCTCCCTTCCTTTATTTCTGTAAAGCAACTCTGTTCCCTTGGGCACGTGGCTGCGCACCTTTTCTGCTTTTATTTAAGCATTGCAATGATATCAGCCACAGCCCTTCATTAGCACGGCACCGGCGGCTGGCTCCCTCCTTTGGGGGGGGGCTGTGTTCTTCACGTGTGGGGGGCTGCAGAGCTGGTGAGCTCTAGTGCGGTCTCAGTACGCGGTCCTGTTCCCACCGCAGGAAATGTGCCGGCCCAAAGGGGAAGGGGAGGGTGAGGAGCTTGGATTTCAAGGGGAGAGGCTGGAGACCAGCGCAGAAAGGAGGAAGCTGTGAAGGAAATAGGGGGCAAGCGGAAGGTAGGATTCATGTGTTGGATGAGCAGCAAGACCCCATTTCTGTGAGCTGCTGGGTTCTGGTTGGGATGTGAGACTTTGCCTTTGTGCAGTAGTGGTGCAGGTGTGGGTGGGCAAGTAGAGTACCAGCATCTAAATAGTCGAGTTACCCAATGACTGTGGACGCCAATAGATACCACGGCCAGAATCACTGAATCGGCGTATACGATGATCTGGCCGGTATGACCATAGATGTTAGGATTGCTGTTATTTACTGCCTACAATTAATTAGTTCAGCACTAAACTAACTTAAGCAGCGGTTCCTCGTGGGATTTATAGTTTGTAGGCTGAAGTCCCAGCTGCATCGCAGCTGATACTAATGAACATGCTGTGGCTAATCGAAGTGGGAAGAATCATACCTAGTCTCTCGGTTGCAGTACTGAGCTGAGTCAGTATTGACACCTTACTCAGTTCTTTAAATACCCAAGCCAGGCTCAGCTCATTTTGGTTCCTTAAAAAAATAAAATAACATTTTTGCTCCCTGGCGTCTGAGTTTTAGGCTCCTGAAAGATGTTTCTGAACTGATCGAACAATTTTATCCTCCCAGACAGGCCTTTATTCTCATTGCTGCAGCCATTACTGCCTTGAGGCAGTAAAAGAGGACTTCTGTTTGCTCTGCATCCCTGTGCTGACGCACAGTTTCACTGGAATCGAGTCATCTCCAACCTATCTGCTGAAGGCAAGGAGATCTCAACACAGCAGGGTTTGGTTTTCTTTTTAGGGTTGAAAAATGTGTTTTGAACTCGGTGCTGAGGAGAATATCTAGCAACAAAATGTGTGTCTCTGCGCTGTAATGGCAGCTGCTCTTGCAGATTCATATGAGCTTGGTTACATCGGGGGGAAGTTCGTACTCAGAGGAAATGATCAGTAGTCTGTAAGACTCTTGACTTTCTGTTGGCTTTGCGTAAGTTCCTACACTGATGAAAGCCCATCTTAAGTTGAATTTTTCAGGACCTGTGTATGTGGTATTGCACTGATCGCAAATATCTGCCATGATTTCCCCTGTTTAGAATAAAACTGTCTATGATACCTGCATGAGTCTTTGCATTCTTATTTGCACAGTAGACGATGAGGTCTAGATAGCCAGAGTTTGCTAAGGAAAAATCATCTTTCCTAAGATTATTAGTACTAAGTTTTATCTGCCTTTCCTGTCCTTACTCTCAGGATTTTAATAAAATATGAGGCATTTGCTTTCACCCCACAATGCAGTTGAAGATGCACGCACAGAGCATTAAAATAGTGGTGGATGAATGGAAGGGAAGGGCTGATAAAAGTGATGATGGAAGCAGCTGGAGAGACAGCGAACGTGTCTGTGATTTTTGAAATAAATAACGGTAAAATAAAATAAAATTGTGATTTTATAATCATGTGTTCAACACTGTCCCCAGCGCTAACTCTGCTTTATGTCTTTGTGTAACACTCATCAGAGACTCTTATTTTTATATATTAACCAAGGGCTTGGCGCCTTGCATTTCTGAAGATGACATGGATGTGTGAGGAGAAATGTTAATTATGTCTTTTTATTTAGCGTCATCTGCGATCACTGTGGCTGTTAAGAGGTCTTCACTTTTGCCAGTGAGATCAGTTTCTTAATATCATTAATCTGCCCGTTCCGTGTAAATCGGTTCCTCTCAGGCTTCTTTACAGGCCACCAGTCACCTGTTCATGGCCGAGCAGGGTTGGGTTTGTTCCATTTTCCCTGGGCACGATACCAATATCTGTGCGTTTTAAGTAGTCAGCCAAATAATGGATGAGAACTGAAGGCAGAAGGCAAAAGCAGGGTGATAGCATGAAGTGGCAAAAACAAAGGCAGAATAAAAGACACAATATGACCCACTGAACTGTAAGAGAACAGGAGGCACTTGCTGGTGAGAAGACGCACCCCAGGGCTGGTGCTTCCTAAGGAAAGCCCTAAGCGCAGCCAGGAGGGGGTATGTGACCAGAGATGGATCGCAGCAGAAAGAGGGGTGGGGGGGCTTGGGCAGGTGCCTAAGCACCCACTTGCAGCAGTCAGTGGTGGCCACTGCAAGCCTCGGCGTGTGACCGAGGCAGAAAGGGTGATGTCGAGAAACACCAGAACTGAAATTTTGGGGTGAAGTTGATCTTGAGTAATCCCCACATACAAATTAGTGACCTCTAGTAACCCCACGTGCT
>VWZL01002082.1:1807-67794 GCA_013396915.1 Stercorarius parasiticus
AAAAAGAGTTGAAGACAAATTACATGCTGTTATGTTCTGTGAAATCATGATACAAGAAACAACAAATTCAGCTACTATCTGTCAAACAAGATTTGGATGAAACCATCTTTTCATGATGGTACAGTACTCATTTGTAATAGTGGTCATTAAAACACACATGTTTTAATTTAAAAAAATAAATATATATATACAGCCTTATTTACTTTGGAGTAAACACATCAAAATATTTCTGCTTCAAATGCTGACATTTCAGTTACTTACAAGTTACAGTCACATTTCGGAGTTAAAATAAGCATGATAAATATAAACACTGTCACAATGTATATGGACATTTCATACCTCTGTGTGCTTACTAATATATTAGTATGATCCACCTGTTCCATACTGTCAAGGTTAAATACAATGCTAACTTTGCTTTTAATTAGAAGAGTGTAACTGGCACGTGCTGTCTGCATAGCAGGCAGGCACGGTTCGTGTATACAGACCATCCCGGCCCTGCATCTTGCTGTAAACACTGTGCTGGCAGCTCAGTTTGCAGCAGGGCCCCAAGGAATGTGTCGGCTCCGAGGGCTGCCTCGTGCCCAGACAACATCAGATTGACATTCTCTTGCCACAGCAGTATTCCAGACATTTTAAATATTCTGTTCACCTCTGAATCTCTTTTTCACATTCATGGCAAGCTTTCAATCTTGTCTGCTACAACAAATTTTTATGCATTTTTTTTCCTCCTAGGAGAAAACGTTTCATGTTTGGCTTGGTGTATTTACAAGGCAGGACATGCCATGAAGCCAAATACAAACATGCTCATTTACAACATGAAACAATGCTGTTATTAAAAGTCCTCCCTCTGTAAGGAGGAAAAATGGGTTTCATTCAGCAAACGTTAATTACAAAGTCTGGACTTGGCAACACATTTCCATTGTCTTATTTACTATAAATATTCTTTTTATAATTATTGTTACTATAAAAAAAAAACCCCAACAACTTCCACAAAGATGACAAACCTTTATTTCTCTATAAATACTATTGCAAACTTCAGTTTACTCAGCCCTGAATTGCTGACAATGTCTCTGCTCCCAGAAAGATCTAATACATACAGTCACGCATCAAACACTTAATATGTTTACAAGACACAGATTCCAGTTGAAACTTCAAAGCAAGGTAAATCTATTTTAATGTACATTGACCTCCCTTGGATCAATTCTCACTGTCAGATTTCATGAAGAAGCGAATTCTTAACAAAGGATTTGAAGAAACTGAAAGGCATCAATGGGTTTGACTGGGGAGGCTCAACCAAATGGCTGTGATATTACAAAAGGGCTGCCTCTTGATTTCAGTGGGCTTTGGACAGGCCTGCATAATAAAGAGGTGAATGCTGAGCTTCAAAGATGGCGTGGATGAAAACATTTTGAGGACAGTTTAGAGGAGAACAGAAAGTGTTTAACAGGGAGAGAAAGAGTAGGATAGGAGTAGGCACAGAGTCCTGTGCAATGGAAAACAATTTACAAAATAATGAATAAAGTTGGAAGAAGCTGTAAGGAGATACAAAGACAGGGACGATACAGCAGAAACTACACTAGGGGAAGACTGAACTAGTCAAAGAAACTTCATAGGTTTAATTGGTTGGTTCCAGAAAGGAAGAACTGGGTGTAATGAAAATAGAAGAGGAAGAAGATGGCATATCAAAAGTTTTCAACTGTGAAGGAGGAAAACACATGGGTTTTAGTGATAATACCAGAGGAAAGGAAAGGATTTTACATTAGCTAAAAGAAGAAAAAAAAAAAAAAAAAGGATGGTAGACAAACCAAAATGGCTGGGAGAAACATAATACCCACAAGTTACCTGTACATCTTACTGCCCTAAAACAAACAACCGAAAACAGAAGCTTTCTTGGACATTCTAGGACTCTTAAGTTTTATTAGGGCTACATCCAAGATGGGAATGAAGCAGCAAGTCCAAAATCTGAAGCCAAGTTTTCCCCTCTTTTCTCTGCCCATCCAACCCTGGGGTCCAACCCTAGGTGTCCAATCTTTGAAGTACCTAAATCTCACCAACTGTCCGTCCCCCGCCTCCACACAGCTTTGAAGTTCCTTAAGCACTTATTGCTGATTGAGTTGCCCAAAATGGCCATCCTGAGCAGCAAGATGCCTGCAGGATGTTCAGCAATGTGACCTTGGTGCCTAAGCTCCCCTTTCTGTTTATGAGTCATTACAGTAGATGGAATTGTGAGTGCTGTTACAGTGAGCAAACGTAGCTGTTCACGCAAATGTAGCTTTTTAGTCTTCAGACTTGATTCAGTTGCCCAAACACTTATTTACTGCATTTAATGAACTGAACCAGCCCACTAAAGGGTTAGACTATTGCTAGTAGTAGTGCAAGGGAAGCAGCAAGAACATATCCAGGAATGGGAAAGAAAAGAAGTGCTGTGGGGGGCTGGACTATTCTTTCCAGAACCAGCAAGTTATTTGATAAGTACATCCCACCTTGACTAAATGCACCCTGGAAAACACTATGAAGAGTAAGTGCCTATGGGCACAGCATCCTCTTAACACTTGAGCAGTAAGAACATAGGGATACCTTACTAGATTAGATTAAAGATCTATCTTAACTGGCTTATTGTCCATACAAAAGAACAACAAGATGCTTAGGGAAGAGCATCACAAGTAGAGCAAGCATACACAGTAGCTCTCCAAGAATAGTTTCCTAGCGTCCAACAATTTGTAAATCAAGCATGTGTTTGGGGGAAGGGAGTGGCTCTTGATATTTAATAATGGATTGATTGATTTTTTTCTGCAAGAACTTGTTCAATCCCTTGAGCCCCTGTGAAATTCTTGCATCCGTAACAACCTGAGGTAAGGAGTTCCACTTTTCATTTACTCTGAACCTACCAATCTAGCCCCACCTCGCCACAGAAAGGAGCACCCTGCCCTTTCTGCCCTGCATCGCATCCCCCTCCACGTGCTGTCAAGTGGTAGCAGGCTGTACTGGAGCAGGCTACTGATACATTTAAAATGTATCAGCAAAGTAATGCAGATCACCACACAGCTCACCTTACCTCTATATGACCATTGTACCTACAGCAAGAGTGAAGGGAAAGTTAACATCTTTTGTGGTAGCAGCCCACAGTTAGTTTAAATTAAGCTAATATGCAAAACCACATCAAGTCTCCATGGACTGCACTACGCTCTGAGCATACTTAAAAATGTGCAAGAGCTGCATCTTTCATTTTAAAGTACATCTGGAGGAGAATAAGAGGTGGTTGACAGCATCTACCTTACATGGAGATGTCAGACAGCAGCTCAGAGAGCAAGAGATCTGGCTTCAATGTCTTCCATCCCCTGAGGGAGTTCAAACCCACAGCTCCATCTTTCAGGAGGAATGTCCTAGTCGTTGAGCCATTTGGGGAAAGGCCTTCCTTGACACTCTGCCATGGGATACAGGATTTGGCTGCCAAAATGACAGCTATTAAAAATTCTGCTGACCATATAACATGATCTGCCAGAAGTTTAAATTTCATCTTGAAATTACTTTTTGTAGTTCTATTTTCAGATAAATCATCTATATGTTTTTATTCAGTATACCTATGTAATTTGGCCAAAGGTTTTATACACATTCCAGCCTTTGGATTATGAGAATGAAACTAATTTTCTCTAAAGTAATACACAGAAAAAACTAAAGGTAACATCGGGACATAGGATATGGATGAAAGGATTTTTAGTAGAGTTTTTCTTTAATAGTACAGCTTTGAGTGTTAACATCTGTCTGATTGCACTTGCAATCCAAGGACTACAGGTAGACATTTCTCAAACTGCAAATGAATTCTATCTGCATTACTCTAGTAACTGTACAAACACACGCTCCTAATTAAATAAAGCTTTTGAATAATGAATGGAAGACCAGTGCTGAACTAAATTGCTCTCTGTATCCAAGAAAACCTTCGCTGCAATTAATACACACTGATTATTTATTTACTTATTGTACTTTTATTTAAAAGGTATGTTATTACTGTAGCTCATGTGGAAGCCAGTCCACTCAGCCTGGGTGGATAATGTGGACACATACACATAAACTGACTGCAGGAATATGGCTCCAGATTTCAGTTCAAAAAAGCAACAGGAACTGATTAAGCAGAGCTGGTCGATATATTTTCAAAATCTGATTTATAAATATATTTACTCTGTAAAGTGATTATGCTTGAGACTTGGATTATCACGCTGACATTATCTTCCCCTCAGTTTGCATGCAATAGCATTAATTGGGAGCTATGCATATAAACACATAAATAATATACGCTGCATGCTGATATTTGTTACAGTGCATTCCTTCCTCTCATCTGTTTAAAAGTCATGCCCATAATGTTATATTTAGGACTTTTAGTTATGTTGTATTATAAGCATAATATGTTCTGTTCATTCAGATTTCTTCAAGTTGCATACAAAAACTAATTTGAACTAATTCCTCCACATACAATTTTAAAAAGGAATCAAAGTATAAAACTTATTTTGTAAAAATGGTTAATTTTACATGGCAGAATAATGAATAAAGCAACATTCTACAAAATTAGTCCTATTTTGGAGTAATCCTATTTTAAGCAGCGATATCTAGCAAAAAAGATTCTAAATTCTTTGTGTTTCTGAACTTCCTACTTAGCAAGATACCTCTGTGTATATATGTCACTTCAACACATAAAATCCATTGTTTTATATTTATTTTTTAAAGGACTTTCACTAGTTGCAATTACAGCAATGAGACTACTGCATCAGAAATTCCTTCAGTATCATGAAGGACATAAATTAGAGTTTTTAGTACCATTTTACTCACCAGGAGAAAGATATCAAAGCATAAGGTGGTTTGGTAATCTGCCTCCTCTGTAAAATGTTTATGTAACAAAGTGCATAGTGGGCAATGCTTTTAAAGAGTGCAGATGCTTCACCAAATCTGGAACGTGTTTAAATGCAGCTCTGTGCATCTTTCATATTTGGGATGAAGACGCCGTCTTTGGAGAAGAGAGGGCTTTGGTTCGGGTTGACCGAACAGAACAGGAAGTTCAGTGTAGCAGACAGAATATTATATTAAAACTGAGAAATGGCATGGAAAGCAGATGCAATTTTTAACTGCACTGCAGTTCATTTTGATTTGAAATTCTGTTGAATGAAAATTTTTTCTGGAATGTCAGTTAAGCTAACTTAGGCAAGTTCAGATGCAGAAAGCAGATTAAGATGTTCTCTTCACTCAAGAATTTTCCCTATTTATAAAAAGAAAGGGTTTGGAGTTTTTTTTGTACACACAAAAAATGGAACAATCCCACAACATTTTGTAATTAATGAGGCATCAACATGCGCACAAAACCTAGAAAATATAAGTGATCATGAAGTCCTGGATGCAGGATAACAAGAGAATCTCTTGCCTTAATGACAGTGAAGATTATTTGGGATGCTTATTGCCCTAACATCTATACTGTGTTTACATATTATAGGAGGAGATCCCTATGTGCTGGTAAAGGGTGTTTGAATACGGAATGTTTGTTTGGAATGGACAAATCCCTTTTGCCACTGACATCATCACAGCTGAAACTGAAAAAGATAAAAAGGTACCTAATTTATTCTTGCGCCATTTCCTTCACAAATTCATCTGGACAGGCTCAGGTAACAAGGATAATGCTAAGTGCTCAGCCTTTCATCTTCTGAATTCAACACTGCTTCTTTGGGCTCCTGTCCGAGACTGCATGGCTCCTCTTGGTCAGTACAAAAGTCCCCTCTCATCCAGTACAAAATTCCCCATTCAGAGAGCAGAGCAAATGCAGAGACCAAGTAAACACCGCTACGGTAATTATTCCTTAAGGTCATACTTTCCCTTATCTATGAAAGGCCTTATGCTATTGAACAGTAAAAATCTTTTAGGGTAGTGAAAACCACAACGTCCTAACTTCCAAATTCTGGATGTTAGTATCACATCTCTGCAAAACACAAAAAAAAGTGAGTATGAAAACAAGAAAAGCTTATTGAAAAGGAAATCTTCGAGAACTCAGATGTACTGTTAGCTTTCAGGTTTTTGTGGGGGTTGTTTTTTTTTTTTAAATTAATTAATTTATTTATCCTCCTTTTTTAAAATGAAAAAGAAGAATTTTAAGGGCATGTACCAGTGTCAGCTGCTTCCAACATGAATCAAAAAGATTGAAAATCATAAATCTGATATTCGTGGAGAGAAGAAAATTTTTATAAATAAGAGTGAACAAACATGTTCAATTTTGGGTATTCATTTTAGATTTAATACTTATCCTTCTCACAAGACAAGAGTAGATTAACTGACACTGATATAAATGTCAGTTTTCTTGATCTCTCTTTTTCCATTCTGTCTACAATTCATGCATACACTGATCATATTCTTCAAATATGTTGGGGTCTTCAGGTTTCTGTCAGTCATCCTCAATAAAAGGCACACAAACTACAACATAGTCCTTAACATCTGTTGCTGTGAGTGTGCAGCTTCTTCACTGATAAGGTTCCCCAGAGTCAACACTACTAGTTAAAAACGTGTAATGCCTTTAACTCCTTCTAAAAATAAATGTAAGTAGCACATCTCAGTATAACTTTTAATTAGGAATCCCAGCAGAAAGTTAACACTGGGCTCGATACAGGACCTTCTTTGTACCTCAGCTTGTTTGCTGAGTCGTTTCCAGAAAGGTTGAATCTTTGGCACTGAATTTGTGTAACGGAGACTTCTCAAACATGCTTTTATACAAACTTGTTCCCAAACTCCGTTTTTTTCCATTCTTTCATGAATTTGACATAAAATCTTAATCAACAATCTAAGAATTATTGATAGGACAAATTCTAGGTCAATTCTCACCCTGCTTATCCTCTCATCCTCTTTATGTTAGCATCCTAAATGTCTGCATTTGCTCTTCTCCCATTACTCTGGTTATTGGGGGGAAAAGTAATGCTGTGGAATTACTAGAGCTTGAAGTCAAAGTTCTCATGTGTTCAACTCTGGAGGGGAGGGGAAGGGATTATTTTTATTATTTCAAAATTTTTTTTAAAAGACCATAGATATTTTCCATAGATATTTCTGTCTTTAAAAGAAGTACTGACAAAATGGTAGTTTGGGGGATTAATGTTGTTTTAGCATCTTTCCAGCTTGGTCATTATTTACATTCTCTTTCGCTAAATTACTGACCACTTTGTCCCGGTAACATGCCCTTTTTTCACTAACAAGGGCAGGGATAATTACAAAATGTATCTGTAAGAAAAGAGACCCTTTATGCCATTTGCCTGTATGCCTGATGCAACGTTTTGCACAGCTGTAAATACCCTTGCCTGCTACCAATGCTGCTCTTCGTTTCTATTTATTATAAGCCAAAGTGGATCTCCACTTTATGACAGAAAACAGGGACCGATGCCGTCTCAGGCTGCTGTTTTGCTGGCACTTCTAGCTGGCTGATCATAGGGCTGATGTAACAAAGGAGAATCCAGAAACGTTTCCATCCCTCTCTGTTACCAAAATAAGGAATTTCACCCCAAGAATTACTTTGGCCTGAGGCCCAGAACAGGTAAAATTTAATCCTAGGTGAATGTCATTTTTTCTACATATCAAGAAATGATTTAAAAGCTTCTCTAGTGAAAACACTGAGCTGAAAAACGAATGAGATCTCTCTCAAGCATCCAACGCTCATTCTCAACCCTTAGAGAACCCAGGAAAGCAGTCTTCATAAATTTAACAGCTTTCTAAGATTACACTAGTGATTTCCATGACTTTTCATGACCCTCCAGAACTGGATAAATATAGTGAAGCATCTGCTAGGTAGGTGGAGAAATAAAATTACCAAATAAGAAAAAATATTCCATATATTATTTCTCTGTAAAAGGAAGGGAAGAGAGGCAAGCATGTATAAGGGATGTCTTTTTATGACACACGCCGATATTAAGATAAACCAAATGCAGAATACAAAGAAACCATTTCCTATTTGGGTCAAAATGGATTTTTTTCTAGGTGACTGAATTAGCCTGAAGGCTGCTAGTTCCCTTAGAGCAGCAGTGGGGAACAGTTAGGTTTAACATTACTAACATTTCATGGATTTAATAATGGGAGGGAAAAATCATTAGCTCTGCAATATGCACACTACCTAGTGCAGAAAAGACAAAGCAGGCCAGTTTCCAGACTTACACTGCTAGAGGTTTACATTTATGACAGTCAGCACTGTAAATCTATAGAAGCAGAGAGACTTCATAGTCAGAGAGCAAGCTTTCCTCTATGGAAGACTCAACTCTGCTGCACTGGGAAAAGGGGAAGAAGCAGTTCAAAGATAGTATGGGTGTCTCCTTATTACAAAGTTAGCTGTACAAAATAGCCTCTTGAACGTGTAACAAACACCTAATGTAATAGACTAGATGGTGGGCACAAAATTCCCTTTTCTCTATGTTAAATAAAGACACAATGAATTCCTGTTTTTCATAGCTTACATGTTCTTTTTTGTTATAATAAATGATTCCTTATAGTAAATATTCCAAAGTTAACGGGATGAAAATGCTCGAGTCCACAGTACTGATGTAGAAATTTAGCTTTGGAATATACTGAGATCTGTATGTAAAACACAAATCTTAGACCAAATCCATGCTACTATACCAGCTGAGGTTTCATACAGCAATGAGATAATGAAAGATTATGAAATAAAATTTGTGAAGTACTTGCATATTACGTATTTGTGTGCATTTCAGAATGTAAGGAGGTTTTACAAACACTTTAAGAAAAACTATTTTCTTTAGGATCCTAACAAATCTGATATTTAAGCAGAGACATTAAGTACTTACCACCACCAGCATTTCCTTCTCTGCGGCTACGTGCACTGCCATCTCTGCCAGATTTAATGCGCTGGTGAAGAGTCACAAAGATTTGAAAAGAGCAAAACAAAATCCCCATTTAGTAATACACATTAGAGATAATTATTGAAAACTCAGCTTATTAATAAAACAGTAGAAGAACATTAAACTAGGCTTACTATACTGTAACTAATAAACCTTCCTTTCCCAACCAAGTTGTCCTTAAAACCAGTGTTAAATCCAATGTTTACATAAAAGAGTTCTATGAAATTCAAACAGAGTATCTCAATAAATCATTTTTCTTCAGATAAAATTTATACAAGGAATGTGTATAAAAATAGTTCAGATGTACCTTTGTAAGGTACAGCTGAAAAAACAGGCAACATAGCCCTCCTTGCACGAGTTCAAAGTAGCCTCTGCCTATTAATGTCTTGTAAATCCCACAAGCGTTTTATTATTGTAAAGATTCAAGGGGGGGAAGTAGGGAAATCTATAAAAAGAACTATTCACCCCATAGATCTTAAATTTTGAATACTTGGCACAGCACTGTACTTTACAGCAAAATTTAATTTGCTGTTGAGTGTTAAATGCAAGATAAAGGTGAAGGTAAATACTTTAAAAGCTGTGTTTAAAAAGTCAGCTCTCTTGCGCTGAGGAAGGCACCATAAACATCTTCCAGCTGTGTTTTTTTAGTGTTATTTGAAAACTTTAAAGTTTATCAAAGCAATACCTCTGTATCACATGGCAGACTTGGCTTCTCCTGGCAAACCACCAAATTTCTCATGCAAATACCTTGTCAATTACAAGAAGGTACACCTCAGGGAGGGACTTTTTGATGGATAGGTACAAATAGTGGGTGTTTAGAGCACTCAGTTGTTAATGAAGTAATCTCTGCATCTTATTTCAAACATGAATGCAGGATCTGATAAAAACGCATGTGCACACTACCTATGCGTTCAGGTCAATTACTGTAGCTTCTTCACTCATTTTTCACCAGAAAAATATCATGAAGTCTGGCAAAGTTGGAATGACACAGAACTGAAAGAACTTTCAAAAATTGATGCCAACAGAAAACGGAAGAACCCTTAAATCAAAACTCACAGGAGTTAGACAGGAAAGCAGGGAGCCTAGTGTGAAACCAGGAATGGTCTTGAAGCGATCCAGTCTGGGACTGAATTTCTCATACTTTTTATTTATTTTGGGAAATCCTCAAGTCTAAAATATGTTCTCTGAATTCTGGATTAAATATCCTATTAACAGTCCAGTGAAGCAGCATATATCAGTCCTTCAGGAAGCATGTTCAGACTCTCCAAATGTTGAATGACTGACAATGAGTCTGCCAGTGGAAGCTCAGCTTCTGTCTGACAGAGGGAAGTGATCCCTATGTGATAGTGCCCTCATGGCATTTACATCCTAGGAGTTTACTCACAAAATACTACAGAAGTACTTCAGCTTAAGCATATGACTAATTCCTGTAAAGTTCCAAGTGCGTAGTTTATAAGTCATCCCATACTAAAAGCAGACATTTAAAATAGGTCCAATGATTTCCACCCTAAAAATGCCTATTTCTCTCCCATGACTGCAAAAGAAATTTAGGATGATTAGTCCAGATGTAGATGCCTGAAGGTAAAAGCAGTAAGTCCTCCTCAATGTTTGCACCTATCATCACTGCTTCACACCACACCCAATCAGTTCCTCATTTTCAGTCATTAAGCTCACTTAACGGAAATAAATAGTAATGTGCATATACATCAGTGCCAAGAAGGTTGTGTGAACTTTTACACTGTTACCTGTCTTTTTTAAACTGAAACATGAAAAAAAAAAAAAGAAGATTAATGCAGTAAAAAAAAGAAAAAGAAAAAAAGCCCAACATATGAAGTAAAAATCCAATACTGTGAGAGGCAGGGAGAAAAATTTCTACAGGGAATGAACCCCACAGATGTTCCCAGATTCTTGGCTGGAAGTATTTAACAACTTGTCCATATTTGAGAACCGAGTGAAGTAAGTACTCCAAAATATTTATTTTGGTATAAACTCCATGTGGATATACTTATTCCGGAAAAACAATGCAGAATAGCAAATTTTGATAGATTTCTACAGGAAGACAAAGTCTGTGTGCAGATTTTGAAATGTAGGTATATTACACCAGCATTTATCTATTTTCTCTTTATTGGGTGCAGTCAAGAAATCACAGATTAGTCTGAAATTGGGAGCAGGAATTGAACTATATCTGGTACTGCTAACCGAAACCAGTGTTGCTATTGGAAACTTAGGTGGTGAAATATTAAAATTTGATAATTTTAGAACTTGAAAGTATAGTTTATGACTATATGCTCATGGATGACAGAAGGAATTTCTTAGGACAAAAATACCTAGTAATTTCCAAAGCCAGATGGTAGACATAAGACTAAAAAGCCACACACACACCCCAAGCAAACAAAAAAATTCCCCAAACCCAAAACCATGGGATGGGAACCCAGACGTAATAGCAATAGCAAAAAGGAACTGTGGTGCTATTGTTTGCAAGACAGCACTGATATTGGGGTTCTCTCACAGAAATATACTCAACTTCTAATACAGGATGGCAGCATACTAAATTGCACTGCATTCTGTAACATCGATTTTTTCTTAGTGTCTTTGTTCCTCTGCATCGACAATGGTGTTGATTTTTAAGAAAACTGGGTCAGTGGGTTCCTTGGGGGGCAGAAAAAGTTGTTCCTTTCCTGGAGGAGACGCTGAACTTGGGAGATTTCAGAGTGTGGCTGACAAGAGAGCCAGAAGAGGGAGATGGGAGCATGCGCCCCCATGTGAAGGAGCTGCAAGGAGCAGAAAGCAACTGATCAGACTTCAGAGGTTCTGAAGAGAATGTACTAGGAACGACTGGGGCAGACTTTTGCTGCCATTCAAAAACTCACTGAGCTTATTCTAACAGGCTGGAAGCATGGGCCGGCCTGCAGGGATGAAGTTGACAGAGCTGACTAGAAATCTGTTTTATTTCTATTGGTGGTGGTGGTTTTGAGGGGGTGGTGTGCTGTTGTTTTGTTTTGGGTTTGTTTGTTTTTGTTTTTAAACCTAGTGCATTTCAGTTTTCTCTGTTTAAAAGAGAATTGGGTTAGTTAATTTAGAATAGAATCAGGCTTATTCAAATTTAAAAGCCTGGTTTCATTTCGGGGCAACACACTATAGGAGAATGTTTAGGCAGATCTACCTTAAAGCTTTGACTAACTATAAATGCCATCATAGACACCATATTCTTCTCTCTACTTTGCTCTCATGAGACCCCACCTGGAGTACTGTGTCCAGGTCTGGGGTCCCCGGTACAAGACAGACATGAACCTCTTGGAGCGGATCCAGAGCAGGGCCCCAAAAATTATCAGAGGGACGGAACAGCTCTCCAGTGAAGAAAGGCTGAGAGAGCTGGGTTGTTCAGCCTGGAGAAGAGAAGGGAGAACTTACAGCAGCCTTCCAGTACTTAAAGGGGCCTACAGGAAAGATGGGGACAAACTTTTTAGCAGGGCATGTTGCAGTAGGACAAGGGGTAATGGTTTTAAACTAAAGGAGATTCAGACTAGATGTAAGGAAAAAAAATTTTACAATGAGGGTGGAGAAACACTGGCACAGGTTGCCCAGAGAGGTGGTAGATGCCCCATCCCTGGAAACGTTCAAGGTCAGGTTGGACAGGGCTCTGAGCAACATGATCTAGTTGAAGATGTCCCTGCTTATTGCAGGGGCGTTGGACTAGATGGCCTTTAAAAGTCCCTTCCAATCCAAACTATTCTATGATCTTTTAAATATTTTACTGATAGGTTTTTCTCCACCAGAAAGTACAGAAATGTCTTCAGGAAAGCTCCTGCTTCCAACTGAAATAAACAGGAAGAGATGTGACAAATTTTTTTTTTTTTTTTTCACATACTCAAACATTAACTTTCTTAAAGGAAAAAAGTGTTAACACCTTCAGTGTAAAAAATGCTGGAATTATATGCAAGGAAATAGATAACGTCTCCATCTCCAGGGACCTCTCTCTCACCAACTATAAAATAATGCAGTTTAAACTGGTTTAATCTCCGAGATTTCCTGAGTAAAGCACTGAGGTATTGGAAGTTATTGCAAAGAATTATGCATGTCACTGACATTGAACTGATATTCCCTAGAAACCAAGCAAAGGCTGTTTAACACACTTCAGAGAGATCTCTTAATTATGAGTTTTGCAGAACAGGATCATCATATCTGGTCATCTGTTTTGCTTACTGATACCGTTTTGGGGGAGACATGGAGGAATATTAGCTGCGCTACATTTGTGGACTGCTTTCTTTTGTCCATTTTCCCAAGCGTTTTAAATTCTATATTTACTGAAAATCCAAACCAATATACTTCAACTAGGCCCCCAAAGTCAGCTTGTGGCATAAATTTGGCACCGTTTGATCAGTGTTTCCCTTTGTGAATTTCATTTTTAAAATGTCCAAGTGTACACGTGCATTCTGAGACTCTCTGGAATTGAAGTAAAAGTGAAGTAACAAAGGATGCATTTACACATGGATCTGACATCAAAGAGGAGACAGTAAGTGTCACTAGGAGCAGAGCAAATTAGGTAAGACTTAACATGTCCTAATGTGACCATTTAGCTTTGAGGCAATTCACTGGATAGGAAGAGCAAGCTTGAACACTTTGCAGCTCAACAGCATGATAACGCTTTCCAAACAAGAAACTGATTTTAATTTTAAAATCTTACTTTATCACAGGAATAGCAAGAAAATGATGCACACACACACCCTCATTCCTCTGAATAGAACACCAGTTATGATCTCATACCTTTCACAGCCTCTAGCTTTTCCATGGAATTTTTTTTTACAGTTTAAAAATTGGCACTAACATGAATAATTTATTTCTACCTATGTAATCTGCCAGTGTTGCAACTTTGTATATAGCAAAAAGGAGTTCTACTACATGGACAAATTCTTAGGCTCCCCTTCTCTCACTGTAGTTGCATTATTACTTGGCTCATAAATACACTTTATACAGTTTGGCAAATAAGTAGGAAAGACGACATTCCAGAGACATTGAATTATGTGGGTGGCTCCAGCATTCCCATCACATCCACATAACCCCTCTTTCACTAGTATTTAAAATCACAGAAAATACGGTGCTCAAAAACCAGACAGATATAAGGCTGATCAGTAATTTAAAACTAAAAACCTCAAAACCACAAAATACGAGCCTCTCTAAAGCTGGAAGTTAATACACATTCTATCTTGAAGTATCATAAACACTATTTTAGTTTCATCTATGCACGTAGTGATACTGTATAATCACAGAAAGAAACAAACTTACCTGCTCTCTTATTTCTTTTAATTTTTCCACTTTCTTGAGCTTTGTCACATATTCCTGGACTTCTTTCAGCCCCATATCTGTGCAGAGACGAACTAAAAATCGGAGGCCTAATTGAAAAGCAAAACATTGTTAAAAAAAAGGCTCACAAGCAGGTCAAACTACAAATGCACCCTAACAAAATACAGAATGGCAAACAATGCAAATAGCTGGGAATACAAGGTGACAGTAGTCCAGTATCGCTATGCAAGTTGCGATCTTTTGCAAATAATTTAACATTTTCTGTGATGCAGTGTCTATATCCATGAACAGTACAAACACCATTTACATACGTGGAAGGCACAAGACACACTAACTCATCTGTCTCAGAACTCGTGACATTTGCAAAATACTTTGGAAACTGGAAAGCATTATAACGATACTAAGTTATTACTGAGGAGCCACTATCAATAGCATTTTGATGAAAACAATTTTACAAAAGCCAAGTTAATCAGAATGGTTTCTTTTTTGTCTTGCTGTGTTGATTTTTTAAAGATAAGTATTTATAGAATTAAAAAAAAAACCAACAAACAAACCAGACATGAAGATAGACTGTAACTCCATGATAGAACCAAAAGAACCCCTAAAAACAGTCTCCTGAGACACTATACCAAACTCTGAAAACATTGTTGCTATTCCTATGTGTTTGTCAACGTCCTTTTGAAAGAACTGCTTCTGAAGCAGAAACAAGCATGACATGAACCATTATCCTCCTGAATGCTCCTGACTTTTCTTCTTTGCTAAGTTAGTTTTCTGCTGACATTGGGAACTGAAGTTGTTCACTGAGGGGTCAGGTAAGCATCAGAACCAGCATAAGGAAGATGCCTGGGAGCACACAGACAGGGAGGGATGCGTGAAAAAACATTGTTTCAACAGCAGAAAACTTTTAAAACACTTAAATTGTCTTGTCTAACTCCGGCCTCTGTTTCATAATTTGTAGAAACGACATTCAGAAAAATACTAGGATTCTAAAAGGTTTACTAAATGCTCCACCCCTCTGAAATACGTGTGACCAATATGAACATAACATTTTGCTTATAACTTTGAGGAGTCATAGTATTGAATTTCTCTTGTACAACAGAGCTGTACGATTCCTCTCTTAAAATACAGTGTTTGTTAAAGCAGAACAATACAATTTTGTTTTAAAGTACAGTGAATGTTCTTGCCACATAGCATTTAAAAGCATAGGCTTGTTGGCAACAAGCTCATATTTTGGAATTAGTGAGGCACAGTGTGGGTTGTAAGAGGATGTTCCCACAACCAGCGACAACCCCAATTTTCTACAGGGCTTTTTCATTTAGAGTATAGTGTGACTGATTCTGCAAAATATCTTACTCTTCAAAGTTATGTTTCCTGTCGTTTAGTTTGAAATTCTCAAGGGATCTTCAAGAGACTGGCTGACCTATTACAGTTAAAAACCCAACAACAAAATCTCACCCTCTACATTCTTTTGGAAGGCCTGGTTTTGGTAAAACTTAAACAATAAGATTTTCTCATATCTAGAAACTTATAGCAGGAGTTTCAACTAGCAGTGACTAGAAGTAGAAATACATGTATTTTATCATAAGAAAGATTAAATAAGTAACATAGTTATAAAATTTAGAAAGCATGTATGAGAGAGAACTCAACCAATCCACTAAAGTTAATTTTCATTTCTCTTCTTCAGCATTACCTTAATATTTCTTAAATCATGCTTTAGTGTTGTCACAGAAAACATGCAGCATTAGCACGAGTAAAAGTGTTAGTTCATGAAAATATTTTCACATGAAAAATACTTACATCATATGATTACTAACACACATATCAATGTAACAAATTTTCCTTTGATAGTTGCACCACTCAATGAATCAACTTACATTCAACATTCTCTGGGAATTTTCTGTGAATGACTTTGTATTTCTCTAGTGCTTTCTGGTAATTACCTGCAAACAAAACAAACATCTTCTATCCATATATCCAAAAAGAATATCTGATAAAAAATTGACCCAGTTTAACATCACTTCATGTTTTTAGTTTGAGTACATGATTTAGTATTGTAAGATCAAATTTGATAAAACCAAACTTAACATTCTTTTATTACTCATAGTAAAAATTAAGAGCATCTGAAAACAGCCCAAATTACTCTGTAAATAACAGAATTAAGAGGAGTTTCCTGATTTTTGCCCCTTTTTTGACCTGCCTCTAGGACCCTATTGTTCTATGACACATCTACTAGACAAGCTGTATAAAGCATACCAGGGTTTACCTGAGGCTGCAAATGCATGGTTTGGTCAAATAGAAATGTTTAACAGCTGAGCTCTGCCTGTCCTTCCTTTCCTCAGAATACTAATTATGTGCCTCTCCTTTGCCCAAATCTAGTGAAGTAATTATCCTATAAGACTTTTGCCTTCAATTTTGGCTCGGCTTGATTATTATGGAAGGGACTGACAGACCCTGTGAATCTAAAACATCATAGCCATAAAATATCTGACAAAAAAAAGTTTGTTGAGATATCACTATTTTTATTTTCCTAGTGCAAGATAGAGATCTGCTACGTGTTAACACAATCAGCTGGGAATTTTGCCAATGAATCATAAATGGTCTAAAAGGCAGCCAAAACCATTGTTTCTTTGCTGGGAAAACAGTTAATCTGTCTACTTTTGAGTGGTACTGACTGTTCTTAAATCACTGACTTCCCCAGGTCCTGTTCCTTTTCTCACTGTTGTATTAAATAACTGAGCAGACTGAGAAAATGCACTTATTTATTATGGAAGTCTGTTATGTAAAGTTCTAAAGAAGCATAAAGGAGAGTGACAAAATGGGACAGCAAGAAAGAAAAGTATTATTTACACCATCAAGTGCCTTGAATGCTTTTTAGGTGATGAAAAACCTGGAAAGATTAGTCTCTTTCCATTTTGCTTATTATGTTCCCGGTAAGAAAATACAGCACATTAAGTTTGTCTTTTGTTTGTGTAACGCAAATACTATTTTAATATTGAAAAATTATACCTGCTGCTGAAAAGGAGTAGGAATTAATCAACTTTAAAATCTAATTACTTATGTTAGATCACATGGTAGTATAATAGCATTAAAAAAAAAAAAACTTTTATCAGATCATTCATGCTGTAGTATTATCTTTATTTTACTTATTTAACAGCACAAGGAGTGTTTTGTGCATAAGTCAGTGCAGGCACACTTCCTGGACTTAAAAGAAAACTCACATTTTATTACATATACACAGAAAACGCACAAAAAATTAATATGTAACTGAATTTTCAAACAAAGTTTAGGACCAGTATTCACATCAGGTAGAAAAGATCAAAAAAAAATCAAAACATCAATCTAAACAAAACAAATCACAAAATGGTTTGGGATGGAAGGGACTTTTGAAGATCATCTAGTCCAACCCCCCTGCCATGGGCAGGGTCACCTTCCACTAGTTGAGGTTACTCAAAGCCCCATCCAGCCTGACCTTGAACACTTTCAGTGATGCGGCATCCGCAACTCTCTGGGCAACCTGTTCCAGTGTCTCACTACCCTCATTGTAAGAAATTTCTTCCTTATGTCCCATTGAAGTTTACCCTCTTTCAGTTTAAAAACTGTTGTCCCTTGTCCCGTCACTACAGGCCCTGGTAAAAAGTCTCTATCTTTCTTATAAGCCCCCTTCTCTTCTTCAGGCTGAACAACCCCAGATAATTACAAAAAAATGTTACAAACCTCCAACCAATTACAAAAAAGTTACAGAACTTACCGCTTCTCCTATAGCAACTGGCAACCATCAGCTGCCACTTCACTTGTGTCGGTCTGCATATAAATAAAATAAAATTATGCACGCTGACAAACAATGAAAAAGCAAAATATTCTGCATAGTGTTGGTAAAGACTTACTACTGAACTACTCTTGAAATTTTTCACCAAGCATATTGCCTTCCTAGGAAGGACTTAGCCTGTTCCGTTCACACACAGTCTACCCCTGCGTCATGCTCCTGCGTGTTCAGGCCTCGATGTCACTCATTTGTATCCTATATTATAGACTTTCTCCTGCTCATCATTTTGTGCACCAGACACAATTAGTAGACCTGAGATGTGAACCACTAATCTTTGTCTGAGATACAGAACCAAACAATGGGGGAGAATAAAATGCTGAACTGTGTTCTGAGGAAATCCCAGCAGCAGGGTCCCAAGCACGCCCAAGGGATCCCTGCCAGGAATGACACTCCCCACGGACGGCTTCAAAGCCTGGCTTCTCTTCTTTGTCATCACCTCAATGTCCAAGCTGCTACCTGTCCTTCTCTTTTTAGCACGTAACAGTGATAGATGCAGTCAGAAAAAAATATTTGAGACGTTTAAGCATGTACAATAAAACTGTTGGACTCTTCCCTCATTCTTATCAAGATAATGTGAAAATTAGGAAATTTTCATGTCAGCAGTGTAAAGGATGCTCTATAAGCCAAGGAACTTTTCACACATGGCTTACAATTCAAACAGTAGCATATCCCAAAGGCACTGAATGCTAACATTTTCAGAATAGTTTTGTACTTATTCTCTTCAATTTTTTCCCTCCACTCACAGCACAGGCCATTTTTAACTCTAAATATTAATCTGTTTGCCTCGTAGTTGCCGAGCAAGCTTATGAAAGACATCTGCTTCACCTTTTTTAGTTTCAGCTGAATGTCTCCTGCAAACAAGAAAGGCAGCCAAGCAGACACCATAATAAAGTTTATTATGCATTTCAGTATGAAAATTCTAGGTAGAATAAATTGTCAGCAGCCAGCATTAGCTGCACAACTCCTTTTATTAATGATAGATTTGTGCATGCTAGTAAAATGTAATAATGAAAAAATGTTTCTCAATTCATTGTCTAACATGTTATCTTAGAACACAATTTAAAGTGTAATTATTGTGATTAAAACACTGAATACACTACACAATGTTAAGCTAAAAAATTCTGCTTATGGTTAAAATAAAGTCATAATTTTAAAATGTAACTTTATTTACAATTAGTAGCAATTTGTAACCAAACATTCATATTTATTAATTAGCATATCTAGACTCTATTTTTAATACCAGATAAACACCAAAACATCCATGTTTTGTTATCTACTATTAACAATCTCATCCCACAGAGAAATAATTTCACTGTATTACAGATAGATTACAAATGCAAATAGTACTGAAGAATTTCATATGCCTATTATTCGTAAGTACTTTACAATCCACATACTTCACGTTTCATGCATGGACTGAGAGCAACATGAAGCAGAAAATATTTAGATTTTTGCCAAAACAAGATTATGAAATAATTCTTTTTAGTTTCAGCTGTTTCTTTCCAAAGTTTCTAAGAAGGTTGTGAACGCCAGCATAAGCGATCTCATAGCTTGACTACAATACAATTTTTTAAGGTGGCCAGAATTTATACTGAAAAGAATGTTGGCAAGCCTGTGAACTGTGATTTCTTTGAATTGTGTCCTGTGTATTTTCATCTAATCTACACCTGTATTTCTTTATAATCATACAACAATTTGGGTGAAGTCTATGTTTTTCTATTTATTTTTGTTTCCATTTTTAATCCTAATTTAAACCTCGGATTTTCTCTTCTATAATCAATGTCTACTCTAACTCAAGCCCTTTCAAGACCAGAATTAGTATTTTTTACTGAACTTCTAACAACCTATTCGCAGTATCATCTTTCCTTGAATAATATTGTACAAATTTTAGTTCACATGCTGTCTTGTTCATGCATGCATTCAGGTTCACAAAACAAATAGAATGTCAAACTTTACGTCACCACAAGACAAGCAATAACTGAGTTTTGCTTAGCCTGATTTTTGATAGGTTTCCCAAAGCACAAAATAGAGACATTCACACTTGTTGGAGCAAATTTTGTTTGCATGAATTTTAGCTGGTCTATTAACACAAAATTCTTCATGAATATATAGACAAATATTTGTTTCCACATAAAAAGACCATATGCATCACTTTTTAGAATTCTGTTTGAACTCTGGATTACAGATTTAAATTTGACAACATTTTTTTTTTAATCATTTGTCTGGTAAGCTCCCTTTCTAATCTAAAATAAAATATATGGCTTATATACTTTCTTAAGTGCATTCTGCTAAAGGACAATTTCAACAATTAAATTACTGAACTAAACTCAATATATTTCAAATACCTCTACCAGGATCAATTTGATCTGTCAACTTATTTTCACTAACCATTGGTAATTCTGCACTGCACATTTTTGCTTACTTCTATACCTTATTTGTAATAGCCTTTTTATGGGAGTAGAAGTTATGTGAAAAGTGGAAATGCAGCAAGAACTGCTAAAAAATGCATTAAACCATCAAATCCTCAGCACATTATAAAATAATAGAAAAGACTTATTTCATATAAAGCCATACAGAAAGAGGTCTTGGTGGCTCTAGGAGAGCTCTTCCCCACTTCATAGCTGTGTATAATGGCAGAGGATAGAGAAAAGAGATCCTAATACTCTCTTGGGCCCAACAGAGGATCTTACTTAACATTGAAATTGCACAGTAAGAGCAAAAACACACTGTAAACAAACAGAAATAGTCTTAACTGTGGTGTTTGCTTTTAACATTAAAGTTACCCAACTAATTTATCTCTAGGTATACTTATGGACGTCTAAGCACAAAATATTTGAGTAGGAACAAAATAATAATTACTTACAGGATAAGTGCTGCTCTTTCAAAGTACTCAATGGCTTTTTCACAAAACTGGGTGTCAATGTAGTAGGCTCCAAGCCATTCAATGACCTCAATGTTTGAAGGGAAATACCGGTACGACTGACAAAATAGGAAAGGTGAAAGAAACACAATTTTAGTGATAAACAACATCTTTATGTTACTCCTGGAATATCTTACTCAAGTGTTTAATTCTCCAGATGCCAAAATGGTGTAATATATGAATGGAAGTAGTGTGCTATACCATGTAATCCTGGGGGGGCAGAGCGGGGAAAAGCATGCCAAGTTTTCTAATTATGGAATGCTTTTTAGAAGTTACCTGAGATGAGTCTGTCACATTTTCCATCTAGCCTTATTTGAAATATTATTTTAAATAGTTTGCAACAGCAAAAATGTTTACTTAGATTATGTCTACATGTGAGTGTTACCTAAGACATTAAACAATGCTAACTAATACATGTACAATTCCACCTCAAATCAGCCTACTAGAAAACTTACCTAAAAACATTCTTTTCTATGAAGTACGTATGTACATAAATAACATTTTTGGCTTTTTAGAATCTTCCACTGAAATAGGCAGCAAAATTATCATCAAGCACAACTTCGCTACTATTCAGATTGCAATACAACTTCGGTCATCCTCATTTTACACAGATTAAAAAACCCCTAAGGTTGCAGAAAAGCAACTTTCTGTCTTATTCCTGTTTCTAAAACAGAAGAATCTCTACAAAGTACAGACAATACTATAGCTGGTTTAAAATGAGAGAGGATGCCCATCTTTAGGCAACTGTGTATACACAATATGTAGCTGTACCATTAAAATATACATAAACTTACATACATAAACACAAACATATTATATAATGTGTATCTCCATATCCATTATACAGCTATAGCTTTCAACAACACAGTCATGTTACACACCTTTAAAATTACATTCATTTTAATATCTATTTTTAATTTTGTATCTGACTATATTTTAAATTAAAATTTTTAGGGGTCAAGGTAAACAATGATCATATGAAAAATGAAAGTCTGAGGTCAAATACCATGTGGAAACACAGGCTATGTGTTTTCCTTAGGCTCTGACTACAAAAATTAGATTTTGTCAACTCTCTCCTCCTCAAAAAATCTGGGGGTTTTTTTGGATGACATTTAAAAAAGTTTAAATGACTCAATTGTTGATTTGATATAGGAATTCATGACAAAATGTTCTTTAATTATGAGAAAGTGCATTGGAAAAGCAATAAAGAGCAAGTACCTCATAGTAATAATGAAAAGCTTGGGATTTATCACCTTCATTATCATATAATTTCCCTAGCTTTGAAAGTACATGTGGATCAGTTGGTACTACACTGATCAACTGCAGGAGCCACTCAATGGCTTGACTGGGATCTTCCATGATCTCATATCTGAGTTTCCTTTGGTCAAGGACTGATGCCAACGATAATTTTACATAGTGTAACCTATATGCTGGACAGATATGTCAGTCGCTGTAGTGTGGAGATACACTGGGATTTTTTACACATTATTTTAGTGATTTCATTCATATCAAAGTATTTCTGTTACGCTGAAGAAGGAGAAATATTCAGAGGTTTTAGTTGCTCTTTCACCTTAAAAACACTTTGGGCTCAACAGAACCTTTGGGCTTGGTTCACCTCTCCCTATATCACTAATTTTACTTTGACTTCATCATTTATAAGAATGAAGTGTAAGAGCCAAGTGATTTATTTGTAACCCTTACAACTTGGATAGTTTTACGTAATGCATCATTTTGTCCTAAAGTAAGTGATTTGGTAAAACTGCAGTCCTCAAGAACAGACTTTTGCCTGCAGTGAGATTTTCTGCAGAAAAGCACAGCACAGACAATGTATGATTCTGGTCCAGAGAACAGAGGCAGCTTTATCTGTAATTAGGTTTGCAATGTGCTCTCCCCTCCTCAGTCACCCCGGAGTGGCACAACAGCTCAGACCTCTGCAGCAATGTGAGCTGGAGCTACTGCCCAACATATTTTTTCAGTTTCTGCAGCACCCTACTCTTCATGGAAAAAGCTTGCAAGTGTTGGTGGAAAGCAGCTTTACACAGCAGTGGAGCGGTTAAATTCTCCCCCAGATTTGAACTGGGAGTTGTAAGGCCATTTATGCTGTTATAACGGAACAGAAATCACAGTCCTTTTGCATTTTTGGAAGTTACTTATTTTACTGATTAAAAAAATACTTTTACTACCTTCACTATTCTTGTAAGTGTAGTACATCAACTGGAATCTGTTGTGCTTGGGGAGGATTTTATTACGGTTTGCACATCCTCAGAAGCATTGTTAAAGAAATTCATAGTGTAGAATATCACTGGTGACGTGCAAAGCCAACCCCTCCCCTCCTCACCTTTTCAATCTGTTGAGCTTTTGCAGTGCTGGGAGACAATTATTTTCTTACACAAACACTAACTAATCTGAAAACAGTTTTCAGAACAGAACTTCGCTTTAACTAACTGTTAATTAACTGGTTTTTTTTTTCTGAAAGGTTTTACTCAATTGTGCTTACATCTGCCACATTATTTTCATAATAAAATCAGCAGCATTTTAAATATTCCAGGACACATTTTAATACTGAATGTAAATGTATCCCCTGCAACATGAACAGTTTTAATGTATTTCTTCACTTGCTTCACTGGAAATGTTCAAGGAAGTTGTAAGTTCTATTCTTATTTTTACAAACATCAGAGAATGAATGAATGCATGATCACCCTAATTATAACGGACACTATGGTAAATTTCTAAATCCTCGTCATGGTTGAAACACATATTTCAGATTAAATGAGTTTACTACAACCGCAATCCCTTATTATAATCCAGACAAAGATACATGCTTGCTATCTGGTGAAGGACTTGGGCACTATTTCGAAGGATCGCATGGAGTTTCAGAAAACAATCCAAAGCTTCATCTATTCTGTTTAACTTCTTGTATGTTAAACCTAAAAAATAAAGGTTACAGTATTAATGCAATGAGAAAAAAAATGATTTCAGCATATTAACTGACAGAATAACCAAGAAAAATGAAATAGGAGCACAGCACTCGGAGGCAGTATAACTGCCTTGACATTGACAGACTCTATTCTGGAAAGTCATGCTTATAATTCTTAGCAGCTAATATGATTTACCAAACTGATGAACACAAGGAACACAAACCTAATCAAAGACCAAGAACATATGTAATAACACTTTCTGAGCAAGATGAACGAGGGAAAGGGAGGGCTTTTAGAGGAGAATGACTCTGATGGTTTAATAATGCTAAAACTGGTATATTTTTAGTAGATAGTAGAAATTTTTGTCTTCAAAGCGACTTAATCATGTGCAGTTACTATTTGATGCTGTTAACACTGGTATTCTTTTGCAGAACACATAGGAAGTACAAATCAATACCTTGTTATAATATAAATTACTGATTAAAGTAACAATAATTAGTATATATTTCTATACAAGAAAAAACTTTGAAAGCCAGATTCTCAGAAACACTAGCGTTACCTTTAGACAAAAGCTAAATTGCAAAAGCACCTTTGGCTTACCAAGATTATAAAGTGCTTCAGTGCATGAGGAATCATTCCTGAGAGCTTCCTTATAAAACTCAGCTGCTTTTTCATAGTCTCCATTTGCAAAAACAGTATTTCCTTTGTTAGTTAAAGCTGCTGGATTGTACCTATCAGAATTTACAGCTAAATCTGCATAGTTAGTTGCTTGCGCCAATTCATTTTCCTACAGGAACAAACCAAACATTGTATTAGTCATTTATCAGTCAATTTTCTTGCAGCTGTGGCTTCTTACAGTTAATATCGTGGAATTTCAAAAGACTGAGAATGAGACAAATAATAAATTCTTTAGTCCTAAAATATTGCTTATGCAATTGCATAAGGCAGATCATCTCTTTCGAGTTTCAGAGAACTTCACACTTTGAGACGTGTTTTGCCACTCTGTCCCATTCAGTCAGGAAGTTTTCTTTGCTGCAACAAAGTAATATTTCTTTTAAAAAAACAAAAATAAATCCCCATACCCTACAAACCATACACAAACACACCTGCCTAAGTTACATGCTTCACATGTTCCTGAATTTCAGCCAGGGTCTTCAGGACCTGAGTTTTAAACGCAGCTGCTGAGGTTCTGCACAAATCCCACTGCAGGCATACTTCTGTGGCCACGGGCTCAATCTCACTCTTCCTCCCAGCAACAGGATACAAAGGAACGTGCTCCAAACTTTCAACTACAGCCAAAAATGGGTGTTCCAGAATAACTCCTCTACCATGCAGTTTCTTCTTGTTTACACAGAGTATTTAGACAGACTCAAAAATTGCTACAAAGATACAAAGGTTGCTACATAAACTGTAGTGTTCCTAGTGTGGTTGAAGCAAACACTTACCAAATAGTAAAGGAAGGAAAGGTTTGTTGCAGCTGCACTCTTTACTCTGCTATCCTTTTTTTCAAACATTTTTAAAGTCTCCAGTGCCTAGAAGCAATTTGGAAACAACTTACTTTCCACTGAAGCAAACTTACACCAAAATTCTTTCAAAAAGCATTGATAAACTTCACAGTAACAAACAGCTAAAATTATCAACTCATATACTGACACACATAACAATTACTAGAGCTTGTAACCCACGCTTGTAAGCATATACACACAGAAGTAGATCTATATTATACATAATATTAACCTTGGTCACAAAATTTCAACAGTATTGGCTATTTATTACTTCTTCAAAATTTAGATTAGATACGGCTTCCTAGAAGTACACAGATATCTGACAATTCTATACATACAAAACGCAAGTTTATATTATTTGCCTTTAATCTAGTCAACTAATTAAAATTCTCATACTGATTTTTCCAGTTCTTTAAGTGAACACAAAATGATTGACATTAAAACTCTTATTAAAAAGCTAAAAAAAGTACACGCTATATAAAAACGACACAAGACAGCGTAGGATTGGATTTCAACTTACAGTTGGTTTGTGTAATAAGATGATGACACCTGTCTAAGTTTAGGAAGTACTCAAACACGAAGACTGAGGCCAGAAGATTTTTTTTTTTTTAATATATAAAAAGTAAATTTCATAAACTTCAAAATAAATAAGTTTATGGACAAAAAGTAAACAAATTTATAGTTATTAAACTATCAAAGAAACTTTGAAATAAAAGGCATCTTTTTTTCTTGATTGACTATGTGATAACATTTCTAACTGCAGACTAAATTATTAAGAAAATCTGGCTTGCTTACACTAAATATTTATATTAACTACACAAACTATTAGAATATCACAGTGAGCCCAGTTCTCATCTATTACAACACAGATGTTGTAACCTCAATTTAGACATCAACATTAGCAATTCAAGTTTCCATCTTCCTTTACATGAAACCTATAAGCTGCTGTTTACACATCAAAGTGAATGCATGGTAGTGTATGTAGAATGCCAAAACAAACATAAAGGAAACAAGTTTTAATTGACTGTCATACATACTGTTTTTACAGTTACTTTAGAAAAAGACATGACTGTACTAATGACGTGTAAAATGACAAAGTATACACAGCCAGATGTAGCTCATTGAATTAGTCAACTACATTCCACCCAAGAACTATGAACTACTACAAAAGATTATAGTATTCTCCTAATAATAGAAAATTCTCTAAAGAAATACACCAATTTCAATCAAGAAAGGCATTTTAAATGTTAGGATTTAGATTTTGTGGTCTCTGAAATGTGAGACTTCAACTATGATAACTTTAAACTGTTCTATATATTTGTGTCTTTCTCGAAAAAGGGAACGGTCCCAGATGTAATACTACTATATTTGAGATACTCTACTCTTAAGCAAAGACTTGCTTCTTCAAGTAAAAGCTGTGCATTTCTTACAACTGAATTCATTTTTAGTGAACTCAGAGCTATATAGTTCAAAGTCACTTTCTGAAAAGCCATTTTCGATTGTAGGCAATTCCTTACCTTTGCTTTCACTGATAAACGGCATGATAAAAATTAGAGTGGAAGTAATCTCTTTTTCATGTATAATGAAAAGTTCATATGACTCTGAACTCTATTCACTTACTGGTAAATTTTGTTGCAGGTCTCTTGAACCATTTCAGCAACTACGAGCCCTAGGATGTAAATCCATTGCAATACTCCTTTTGTCCTTGCAAAGTGGAAATACTCTCACTGTGACATCACCTAAATTTATATATTTCTAAATAACTTCTAACTTCTTAATCCCAACAATAACAATTACTTAGATTCAACAATCAAAACACAGATTGTCCAAACTATTCTCTGTGACATGTTTCCAATGTACTTAAGTTATTTGCTTGCTTCAAAGCAGCTTGCCTGACCCAAGAAGGGCCTGCCACAGGTGTTAAGGAGTTGTGTGGCTAACCTGCAGAATTTTGTTTTTAAATTCAAAGTTGACCTTTAAAATTAAAAAAAGATTCAAAACACCTAATACACAAGTCCCCATACTAATAAAATACAGTCTAGACATATTATGGTAATTTCCACCCTGAGTTTATTTTACTTTTTTTTGCTAGGACTGTTTTAAAATAACGTATTCATTATGATGAGCACGCAGTTAAGCCCATTACAGTTAGAGCAGAAATCTATTTTAGTTCTTTTTTTTGAAACACAATAAAACTTTCAGCCTTGAAACTGAATATTTCAAAAAGTTTCCATTCTTGTCCTTCAGCCAAAGGTGTGTTGAGCAGGTGGTGAGTTAGTAAGTATATGAACAACAGACAGGATGAATATAAGTGGCAGCTGCAGTTTTATTAGAACAAAAAAAAGACTCTCTGCAACCACCATTCTGCAGTCCCACTCTACTATTAAGTAGTTCCAGTGAAGGTCAAAGGTCTTCTATCACATAATCAAAATAAAAAGAGCATCTTCTCCACTTACTCCTAGCTTCCAACACCCTTCCCTCTCCCTCCATTGGAGTACTCCACAGAAACATCACCAACAATCTCTGTATCTCATTTTACCTCTGAGAACTGATTTTTTTTTTTTTAACCTATACTGGATACTAACTGTAAATCACAAAAAATCACCATCAAAATAGTAAATTCTTGAGATCACATGACTATTTACCTATCTGTAACACACTCACTCTTCAAAAGCTATCATCAATAAAGCTACTAGATTTGCCCACAATTTTCAAAACTCTCAAACTGCTTCCTGATCTCAGAAAAGCTATCAGTCAGACATGCAGTATAATAAAAGATAACTCTCTTGTTCTATTCTACAGGGAAGGAGAAGAGGAGAGGACAGACAGGAAGAGCAAGAGCTGCTCAGGAAACCAGGAGAGCTTAAGTATGAGAAGGAAAAGTGGGCTGAAGTTAAGCACGGGTCCCTGTGTGCATCCCCCCACGCTATGGGAAGGTGAAGGACCTCAGAAGATGACAGAGGTATTCAGCTTGTCAGTGTTTTTATAAAGTTATTTTACTGAGCAGCATCAATGTAATTATTATGTTTGCATACATCATTCTTTCCCTTGCTGAAAAGTATTCTGTGGCTAAGAAAGGTATCTTTTTCAATATAGTATTCAAAAGTAGTAGTGTGAAAATTTACTATACCTGGTTAAAATCCTGCTGCCTCAAGTAAGTAGTTGCTTTATTTATTTCCAGGTCATTGGCTAACTCTACATAGTGAGAAGCTTTTACTACCTCAACACACCTGCAACAGAAAGAAAGCCATGAAGATAAACAAAACGCATCTCTGCAAATGCCACTTTAAGCTATACGCTTTCACAGCCAACTCACTTTCCAAAATGGGTTGTTCTTAGCTATTCTTTCTTTATAGAGGCAAAGAACACTTTGATTAAAAATATTTGAAAACACATTTTATTCCCATGACCGACCTTAATAATACTATCTCTGCCTTAATACTACTACCTCTGCTCTCATTTTTTTTTAGTCAGCTGCCTAATTATCACGTCGTTTTCCATCACTGAGTGATACTTGATGTCAGATATTGACTGAGATAATTTTTCAAACAGTTTTCTTTGGATACATTCTATCAGCTGATTTTTCAAATCTGATCTCCCATTGTATACACTACCAAACGCACAAACCAGCTTAGTGAACAAAGCCAGAGACTGCAGATTGTATCCCTGAGCTACATAATAATAATAATAGAGTCATAATAATAAACCTCTTTCTGATCATGCCCCAGTTACTTTTGGCTTAGGGTGTTCTGCAAAATGAGGGCAGAACAGAACACAGCAGATAGTTGAGGTGTTCATTCACAGACACCATCTTCCCGGGCTTGATGCGGTGTACTTTAAAATTGTCTAATCATCTGAAGCTAGACCTTCATTTATTGTATGCATATGCTGTTCCCTCAAACTGTTTGGAATTAAAGCACACTATATGAATAACTTTGTGGGATGCTTCTTTAATCCTTCCACTTTTTTTTTTGTTTTTAAGTGGTGGAAAGCATTTTTCTTCTAGTAGTTGGCTAATTTGGCAACAAAGTTTAATTTAACAAACCACCTGCAGCTATAATTGGGTTGGCACATGGCCAGTCTCTACACAAAGTATACAAATGCCTTTGGATGTTGGGGAAAAATTAGATTGAAAAAATAGCAATTTCTGCAGAGACATCTGTAAGAAAAGAAAAGTCAAAAACCAGTTTTCAACTGGTACTGTTAACATCTTTTAACCATAAAAAGCAATGAGAGCTAGCTATCCAACTGTTCCTTATAGAATATCACATAATAGTCCCAAGATTGTATCACATTTTAAGTAAGAAGTTATAAAATCCAAAGATTATTTGTGCCCACTTTTTTTCTGTAAATAAAATGAATCTGATTAAGAGCACATTTAATACTCAAAGGACTCATAACAAAATGTAGTATTTAGAAAACCAAGCTCAAATTGCTGGTTAAACTTCTTCCCTGGGTTTGAATACCTCAGCCTAGAGGAACAGAGAGTAAATCTGTCCTGATATACACAAAACAATCCCACACGTCTCACCAGAAATTGTTTTGTTATCCAGAACAGATATGAAAGAGTGTTTTACTTCATGACAAGTATTTTATGGATAGCACTAAGGAAACTTGAGTATCTGACCACCTTTTCTAGTTTTCTTGAACAAAAAAAGATGATACAGAGCAAACAAATCTGATTTACTCATGCTAACAAGTTATAAAGCAGCAAGCTAATTTTCACAAGACATACTGTTTAAATTCTGGTAAGTCAGAATGGCAAAAGTAGGGAAATTATAGGATTATAATGATTATTAAACCATCAAACACCACCTTGTGGACTCTAGCAGACTAAACATGTCTGTAAAAGACATTATTTCATGTTAGTATAAACAGCTTTATTAGTAAATTATAATTATAGGACCTGCAAAATTTGTCCTTACTGGACAAAAAAAAACCCCAACCAGGTAATAGAAAGTTTTGATGATAAAATGAAATTAATTTTTAACACAGAATAGACTCTATTGCTTTGTTTTGTTCTTCTCCAGAGCATTATGGAGGCAAACTGAAAATAGCCTGGACACTATGTTTGAGATGTGCATCAAACTGTGTTTCCCAGATTGTTTATGTTTGTGAATCTGTTTTCATAACCAGCAGGAGAGACTGACAGGTACTGGCATATTACTAGACTCCCTGATAAAGAGTCCCTCTCTATTTCCTGTAGGCCCCCTTTCGGTACTGGAAGGGCCTTATAGCAGCCTTATAGCAGGGGGGTTGGACCTAGACCTAAGATTCTAAAAAGAAGCCCTACTTGACTCTTACCAGTCATAGCCCACTGCAAAAGACGTCTCAATTACTGGTGCAATGAGTTTAGCAGCTGTCATGATGTATTCCTCTGCCATGGATTTCCTAAGGAAAAAAAAAAAACACAACACAAAACCCAAAAAACAAACATGTCACCATTTCAAAAGCACGTATAGAAAAAAGTAACCAAATCTTGTTCTTGCTTCTTCCTGCACGCCGGACAATCGTAGAAGTCAATCTAACCAGTCCCCTGCTACCACGACTGCCCTGTATCTTGATAAAGCTCTCTGTTTTTTCTGTCTTCCTTTCACTGAACACTGTAGTTGTATTTTTAAAAAAACACAATGCTGCAAGTTTGAAGCAGTGTAACATATAGTATTTGGGGTAGATACTCTACTTCAGTGCAGTACACTAAACTGAGTGATCCAGCTGTTCCTTCCAAGCGTGTTCTTTCCTAGGAATTATGAGGACACTTTTATAACAAGAGTTGTGGACACGTGAAAAGACTGATAATACTTTCAGGAGATAAAATCCACGGCACCACAGTCAAGAGAGAATAGATTCCACCATTACCTCTCACGTTCTATTTGTCTTAAACTGTCATTTTTAATGGCTTCAATCAGTAGATTTGTATGTGGATCATCCTGGAGGGCGACAAAACAACTGCATATTATGCCAGTATACATGCATTTTAATTATTTTATAGACAATATGACTGTGAACATAAATCAATGCAAATTACATAGTCTATAATGTCAGTTATTTACTTTTCACATTTCAAAGAGCTAGCTTCAGTTTAAAGTAGTATACTAACCACAAAATCTGAAACTGGGCATTACAACTACTTTAATCCTGTTTTTCTGCTCATGTATGTGGTAATACCTCACATTAGGGCTGTTAATAGGTGTAGTTAACATGTATCAGACTGGGAAGGCTGCAAAGCACAGTGAGAATACTCACATGCTTAAAAATACGAGCATGCTTAAGCATGTTCTGAACTGCAGTGGTATTCAGCAGATGAGGACTTGTGCTATCTTCTCATTACAATAACTCACACAATCATCTTGTGGTTTCTATCATGCATCTCTGGTAGTTCTAAAAGAACCAATGCAGGTGTGCTGGGTAGCCACCCCTTCCTCATTTATTGCAAACAGATCATAGATTTATACAAAATAAAGATCAATAGGAAACTTTGTGATCTTTTCTCTGACATTTTCATAAGAACATACAAAACTTGGAATGTCTGTTAAAACTATAGCTTACCTATACTTAGAAAGAACTTCTACAGACCAAAGCTTTTTTTCTAATGAATGATCTTACAGTCTTAAGCTAATGCAAGTGTTTAACGACCCTTACTGTTACATAATTTCTAATATGAGAAATCATACATATATCAGTTATATATAAAAAGATAGATAAGAAATTACAAACATATTTATCAATAAATACAAATAAATATATATGCTTTGTGTATTAAATTTTATTTGCTTATGCTAGATCAATAGGAAGCAAAACCTACTCTTAAGCCTCAAATAGTTTGAAGACTAATTATCTCTTTGATTTTTAGGACTGAAAATGGAAGTTTGCATCACTGGAAAAAAGACTGCTAATAGAAAATAAAGGACTTGCTTTGATCTTTCTATAGAGAACCTTTCTAAGAGGGACCCTAAAGCTATTAATTACTTTTTCCTGTCTAACATTGTGAGCTGCTGGTTTCACGGTACAAAGGAAGTCCAATTTCCAATAAAGTCTAATAAATGAAAATAACTATATGTAAACTTTACTGAAATTTTCTTTTGCAAACTAACACTACAGTATTACAAGTTTTGTTATCACTCATTGCTTTGCTCCCTTTATTTTAGCTTACAAATATTTTATTAAAATTTTATATAAAGGAGGCAAAGCAGTAAGTGAGCTGTGTAAGTCAGGCCAGATGAATTTCAACAAAATCATTATGAAGACATTTGTTGGTGTGGATTTTATGTACATATCTTTTGAGGAAAAAAAGGATTTGAATGTTCTCAACATTATTTTACAATTCTGAGCAGTACTGCCACACTAAGTTCATGCTGGTTAAAAGGATGTTACTTTAGATACATAAATACACATCAATTTATACATTCAGTATAGTCCAGGCATTCAGCCTCTCTTCCCCTTTCCCCTGATTTACCATATAAAGATGCAGTTTATTTTGTTCATAGTTTATTTTGTTTAAACTTACATTTGGTGAAATGTATTTGTCATCATAATCCACTTCCAAGGGAACTGCAATCAGTTTTTGGAAGGCTTTTTTCATTTGCTCAGTGTTTCCAATAGCAAAATAACATACGATCAAGTTGAAGCCTGCCTTCAGGTTTGGGGACATGCTCATTATATGTTCAAATGAAGAAATGGCATCAACATATTGGCCAGTTTTAATAAATGCAACTCCGATATTTTGCATTATTTTAATCCTAAAGAAAGAGATTAGGATTAGGTTATATTTAACTATCAAATCATACTGTATCCAAAACTTGTATTTCAGAACCATGCCCACAAGTAGAAACTCACCTCATCTCTTTGTGGACACTAGGAATCTGGTCTAGAGCCATACGGTAGAATTTGATAGCTTTGGAATAGTTCCGTTGTTTTAAATATATATTTCCCATATTCACCTTCAGTCTACCTATCAAAAAAAGTCAATGAGTTACAGCCTTTTAAAGCATAGTTACAGCACTTTTAAATTGTTTTACAGTGACAGCGTAGAACAACTTCTTAATAAATTTGTCTTCATTATAGGGTACCAGTGGCCCTTTAAAGAAGCACTGCACAGAACAGCCTTCTGTGAATTGTCACTCAGAAGGAGATGAAGTAGTAACAAAACCTAGAAAAGAACTATCAGTGTAAGATGTATTCTGATTTTGATGGTGAACTAAGGGATGGGGTAGAGATTATTTATAGTCCTCTCAAGGAAGACAGTTGCAAATAAGCATCTCTGGGAAAAGGGCACTGTAGGATTCTCAAAGATGTGCAAAATACTAAAAGAAGCTTTCAGAAGGGGAAAGATGAGTCAAAAGAGAAAAAATTATGAGAGCAGACAACATAGTGTGTGCTGCAAGAAAAAATTATATATTTGGCTTTACGTTTAGCTTAGCCAGAAAAGACTTCATGAGTTAGACAGCCAAACCACATTAAGTTATACCAAGTCAGACATTATGAGTATCTGTCATCCACTCTGACTGGCAGGCATGAGGGCTGAGATCTCTGTGAGTTAACACCACACAGATGAAGTCCTTATTTTGAATGCCTGACTACCAGTTTCAATCCACTTTGGAATGTACCCTACCTCCATTGCTGAACATTTTATTCTTCACTATAACTTGGTAAGTATTCAGTGCTTCAGCATACATTTCATTAGCAGCATACTGACTGGCCAGATTGAAAAGAACCTACAGAAAAATAGAATTATAGGTAGAAGAAAGTAGTGTTGTTCTCTCAACAGTAATACACTTCAATTCCTAACAGATAATTTCAAATCAATTTCCCTTGGAAGTACTGATTTTACCAGTTTTAAGCGTCCTATCTTTAATGTTCCTTTGTTCTTTGACATAGGCAATTCTTTTATTTTTGTACTTAAATAACTACTATTAAAAGTCATGCTAAGTGGGCCTTAGACCTAAGTAAACACAGTGTTATAATGCAAGACTATTAAACACTCAGACAAGATAATTCTTAGAAACTGTGTGTAATTTATGACTCCCAACATGTGGAAAACGGTCCTACTACCTGTGGTCATTCAGTTTACGAAAAGAATTTTTCCAAACTGCTGTTTCAAAACAGAAATTCTGTTGGTGTCAGGTAAAATATCTCCACATTTTTTCCTCAGCTTTACTCTGACATTCACTGTAAAATAAGTTACTACCAAAGTCAATGTATTCATTGTTAATAATTTTCTCTATGGTGCTACCTGGAGTACAACTTCAAATTCCCTCTATTTTTATTTACGTTGTATCCTTTTTTTAAAAAAAGTCTACTATTAATTTTAGAACCAGAATGTACATCTAGACACCTGCTTTAAGATTCAGGATTTAGGAATATTAATATATCCTATTTCATGTAATATATTCTCTGTCACTTTATGGCTCAACTTAAAGGCAGTGTCTGATCCCTCCTGTTTTATTCTCTTGGCATGTCACGTTTTCTAGACTAACAATTTTTGAAGTACAGGGTTTACATCTTTTATATTTTGATATGCATGCTTAGTATGTCAGTAGGTAGCTGGAATAGATGCTCATGGGCATCCATCCTTCACTTAATGTTGACTACGTGGTTTCTCTGGTACTTCAGATTACAAGGGAATAGACTCAATGATATAAACAGATCTTTGCAATACGGTGTTAAGTTTTTACCTTCAAGAAGTCATTTACTTCATCTTCATAAACTTCCCCCCCCCAAAACGTAGACCATATCTGATCCGGTACAATGCTAGGAGCATTACAACACACACATATTCAGCAAACACTGAAATGTCTCTTTAGGAGGTTTGTTACCAACACCTTTCACTCATTGAAGATTTCTAAGCACTTACTGAGTAAGTGAGGTCTAAGTTGATGTTTTCCGGGGTAGCAATTTGTTCACGTTGCCTCACCAATACTCTTTCCTTTCTTCCAGCCTCTTTTGCTTTTTCCAGAGCCTTAAATAAAATACTAGAATTTAGCAATGCCTCGAATCTTACTAACCCAAGACAGCAAAAATACATTCAAAACATGTATGAAAAAAATATACTCGTGTCCATTTTCTTTAGATGCACAGACTGTACCTAGTGCCTGAAAAGTAGCAATATAATCCACAGAAAGGCGTTAACTAGCAATAAGCAGACATACAGTTGCCTAAGTCTGCTTAGCAATATAATTTTAGAGAAGTATATTCACACACACATATATACGCCACGATCACTTACGACCCTAGAAGATTATTCTACTTGTATTAATCATAGAAAGTGCACATAAATGTTGAGGAGAGGAAGGGAAAAGTAAGGTAAAAAAAAAAAAGAGGGAGCATTTAGGCTTGGAATATTTCCTTAGTTGCAGAATCCCCGTTCAAGAAGGTATTGAAAGGAAGAAAGTGAAGGCAGGAAGTAAATGCACGTTACACAAATGTATGCTGTACATTGACTAATTCTGGATGCTGGTAAATTGCTTCCCTATTTTATCTATCCAAAAGTGGTATTTCATATGTATATTCCCAATTTGAGTAACTCCAAAATTACTATTTTATCCAATGGTAATCTTCTGCAGATTGGTGTCAAGACCCTTCATGCAAGTAAAGCTATAGGTCTACAAGTGCCCTTAGCAGTCCTGTATGCCTCTGCAAGGGCACAATGGCTAAAAAATAATGGCTAGCATACAAGGTAGCTATTTGGAAGCTAGCAGTGAAGGAAGTACTTCTCAAGATTCAGCTCGAACCATTTGCAATCTTTGTAATCAATTTTGGAGCTCTTACTCTACAAAACATGAGAATTTGATCAAACCAAAGGCCATCTAGCCTAGGATCTCTACCGGACAGTATTAAGCAGATCAGGAAAGATGCTTTACCCATTCTTGTACTCTAATAATACCTCCTCAGAATACACTCCTAGACTAAAAAAATTCTGCAGCTCAGATGACTGAGCAAGAAACATCATCTCTCATAGCTCTAGTTAATTTTTTCCCCTTACGGATCAGATGCCATCAACTTGAGAGGGCAATGCATGAGCACAAAGGAAGCCTACATCCCTAATAACCCAATATATCTCATTAATTCTTATAGTTGAGCCAGCCCTGCCTCCCGTAGTTTAGGAGCTGGAGCTGGCCATCCCAAAGCACATGGAGTAAAATAGAAGCCTGGTCCTAAGAAGGAAGAGTTAGAAGCTATTCTGACACACTGGAATCCAAGGCTAACGTGCTTTATTGACACTGTCCTGTGAACGATACTGGTGTTTGCACTTCAGGGTTTGTTTAGCTTGTAAGGTCCCCTTGTCTGAAGGATTCAAAGAAGACTAAATAGTTCATCTTGATGCTGACCCCTTATGGTACAACAAAAGCAATGTAGTGTCTACCTTATGCTGTAGCACCAAACTGACATGGAAGGGTACTGTGGAGGTGGCTTAAGTGAGATTGACCCTGGTGCTGAGTACAACTCCTAGATGAAAATTATATTATCAAAAAAGCCCAAGCAACATCACGGAAACAGAATGTCACTCAGACAAGATCCTTGCATGTCTGAGGATCAAATGCTGCAAAGATGCCAATTATAAGCCTGGTATTGAAGAAGGGTCACCCACTCCCATGCAGTCCATAGGTTACACTGGGCAAATCTGTACCAATATGACTAATTGATCAGACCTGTTTGAAGAAACCAGTGGAGATATGGGGAAGGGATTTTTTGTAACACTGTAATCTTAACAAATATATACACAAGAAATACTGCTCCTACCTTTTTTTTTTTTCGGCAATACAAAGTATCACTGGATTAGAAAAGTCACAGCAGAGGTAGAATTAAGATAATTTTAATAGTTTGAAATGGTTGAACCCAAGTCAGTTTGAAACATCTATCTATACAAATTGTTCTTCACATAATAGCAAAAGTGAAGAGAAATCCAGAAAAATTACCAATTTCAGGTCTCCACAGCTGTTGGCAATGCAGCTTTCTTCAACCAGTTCATTCACTTTTTTTTCCAACTGCCTAATCTTCTCTTCCGAACTAAAATAAAAATAACAGTAAAAGGATTAACACTAGTAACGTAACTGGAAACACTAAGCTTTTACATAGGATATTCTCAATAAAACAACAGTGGTTGTATCCCATGTCACGACTAACTGGTTTTCCCATCAAAGAAAATATAATGTGAAAATATGCCCAGAGAAGATCCTCCAAAGATATCACATGCAATGCTTTTAACGTGAGAACAGAGACCTAAGAAAACATAAATCCTTTTATGAGAACAAAAGAGACATGCAAATTTCATGGACCCAATTTGTTCAGAAGTAATGACAGAACAAACAGATGGGCTGGTAAAACTTTCAAATCAAACACCTAGTAAAATGAAATATTGTATTAAGAGCAATTAATTGAACCTTTATTTGCATAGATACCTTTAAAGTATACCTTGCAAATGCAGATTTTAATAGAAAAATTATTCTTGATTTTTTTCTCAGTTAAATAACCAACATTTCAGTACAATTCCCTATTCCTATAAAGCTATATTTGAGGAATACTTTTGTATTGAAAAGCTCAATGACTTGTTCTGAGTGAACTCCCTAACATTCGCACCAGCCTGCAAAACTTTCACAACCTCAGTTTAACCTCACGTGCTAAGGTCAGAGTGAACAGGGAGAAATAGCAGGCAAAATTCCCTCAAGTTCTTCCCAGAGAGCTGCATGAATCATAGTGTTTCCTGTCTGTCACACACTCTTCCATAATCCTCCACAATTCTGTATAAGTACCACAGCATTTGTGTGACAACAACTACGTCCAGGCTCCTGAACTACAGTCAGAACCAGAAATCACTGATACCAAACATTCCTGAAAGTCAGAGCAACTGCTCTGGCGAGTCAGCTAACCACACGCATAAACGTTTGTGACGTTACCCCAAAAAGTTAAGAGTTTAACTCCTCAACGTTTTGTAACTGCCTGGATCTTTTCAAACTCTACGCATGGTTGGTTTTTGTTGCTGTTAACGCTTCGAAATAATTTAACGCAAAACTGAACAAACCTGTCTGAATTTTTCATTTCCAGAGGTGGAGCAGGACCTCTTGCTTGGACAAGAGGATCAAATGAAGAACCTGTAAAATTAACAGAGTACTGACAAGTGTAAAATAACATCTCCCTCTGGCAGCTGGCGATTTCTACAAACCGTACCTCTTATAGCAGCCTTAGTGTAACCTGCAGCATGCACTGCTGTCATTGGTCGAGCAACCCCATCCTTAAACAAAAAGGAAGATATATTAAAATAATCTTCCTAAAAAATAGATTGTGGACAGTATGGAAATCAGTTACATATTACAAAACCTTTAAATACAAGAACCAGTTGTTACCACCTCAGTGAACTGAGTATTTTTTAAAATGTTTTTATTTCTCAAATATTATTTATGGTATAATATAGTTTTGTTCAGCCATGAGAAAAGAAGGCTTAAGGGAGATCTGATCACCACGTTCCAGTATTTAAAGGGTGGCTACAAAGAAGATGGAGACTCCCTTTCTACAAGGAGTCACATGGAAAAGTCGAAGGGTAATGGGTACCAGTTACTCCTGTGGAGATTCCGATTGGACACAGGAGGAAAATTTTTCACAATGAGAACAATCGGCCATTAAGAACAATCGGACAATGAGAACAATCGAACACCCCAAGGAAGTGGTGGATTCCCTGACACTGGACACTTTTAAGATTTGGCTGGACAGGGTGTTGGCCCATCTCGTCTAGACCGTGCATTTTTCCAAGAAAGGTTGGAACAGATGATTCTTTAGGTCCTTTCCAACCTGGTATTCTATGATAACTGTCTACAAAGTAGAGGAGTAACCACTATCAGGAAACTGTAACTGACACAAAGGAACATATTACTTTGTGTAAATTTTATATTTTTTCAGAACACTTAATTTCAAAATGCCTTTTATTTTTAGAAAATTATTAAGACTTCTTGGTCTTAAGATCTGCAGCATACTCTATCTTACTGTCACATTGTTTCAGAACTCAGTTACTTTTTTAATTTTTATTGCCAATAAAGAGAATGCTATGAGATTATGGTTCAGAATGCTTTATTTTATCTAAACCAAGACAGGCACAAACAAACTACAGGTTTTTTGTATTTGTAACTTGTTATCAGACAATGCCTCCCAACACAAGAATGTCTGACCCCATCCCATGCCAGCTTATTAAACCTTCCTATCAGGACACTGAGTGCATTGATAAACGTTAATGGCCCTGACCAGACTCACCTGGGGCCTCCAGCCACACACCCTACCCATGGGTCCAGGAGCTTTTTTAAGCTCAACCCTGGCCCCTCAGTGCCTGCCTGAGCTTTGTTGGAGGACTACTGGTTTCCACATCAGCCACAGCTATGCCTGGCCACAGAGTCCCTTGATCCAGATTTCAACCTGTGGACTGACCTCCTGGATTGATTTTAGCCTTGCATTGTCACTATGGACCTGACCAGTGATCATTGGTCCTAACCCTGTGCATTGACTTTCTGGCTTCACCTTGGACCTGCGTCATCACTATGATATTGCCATACATTCTGGACTTTTGGTTGGACGTGGCCACCAGTTCTAGGTGGATCCTACTTGCCTTGCTCAGGTATTGTGGGATGGGGTCCTGGCTGGTGAGGTCCCTGCACCAGCTGTATTGCTTCCAACCCTGTGCTCAAATAAAATACTCGTCACAACCCTCATGCTTTCTGACAGTAGTATTTTCAAAATTGGACAAATTAAAACAGTGGAAAAAATTGTATAATTTTAATGAACTTTAAATACTTCTATCAGACCCAAACACTTATCAGGAAACTTCATTGTTCCAAATCAATATAAAATATGTTAATATTGAAACTTTTACCTGTATAGCTCCTGTCATTGGTCTTCCCACAGATGAAGTTAAAGTTGCCTTCGACTACAAAAATAAGGAAGTTGTTTGAAATTAGCATTCACAAAGCATTAGAAGCCTGTAAAGGCCGTGTACAGTCTTCTCAACACTGAGTTTTAAGAGTTGATCTAACTCTCATGTAAGTTCATAGCAAAATTCCAATTTATGTTATTCATATACGATATACTGACAGTGCCTGGCAGACTTAAGATGTCAAACACTTCAGTTACATAAAAAACCAATGCTGTGAATTTGTGCTATTTGGATATCTGTCAGACTTTTTAAAAAAATTACATAGAAATGTATCTGAGGCAGCAGTACTTTCCATTATTAAATTATTGAAATTACTACCTTTAAACTGAACAAGTAATTTACACAAAATATTTCAGTAAGATTCTGAGTACAACTGGTAAGAGATTAATACAGGGGCAGATTTTAAGTCATACTTTCATAACGATTTATTTTACAATAAATACAGATATACTTTGAAACTGCCAATGGATATCTTTTCTATTAGTTGATATGCTGCATACCGTCCTTCTGTATTAGTGTTAAAAAAGTAAAGAAATAAATGTGAAATATTTAGTAGTAAGTGCTAAAGGTTTCTACAAATATAAAATACAAGCAGACAAAAATAAAGGGTTTCAGACCATGAAAAAGTATTTCCCTAATTTCCACTCAGAGGCCTATGTCTTACTATTTTACCCACTATCCATCACACATGATTTTTTTTAGTTTTTTCTGGTAAGACTGAATCTATTAACAAGGACTGTAGTGTAGGAGAGTAAAACAGGTAGTACTGTGGACTGGATAATGCTTTGGAGGTTTCTAGCTCTACTATCGCAGATAAACATCTCAGTCTTTATTATCACTAGCAAGTGCCTTTTTGAGCACTCTTTTCACAAGATAGCTTTACCCATAGCATGGTACTACACTAAACATCTGCAAACACAATTGCTAAGAAAAACCAAACTCTAAAGGAATGTATCCAGAGCAGGTAAAAGAAGGTTCAGAGTAAAGGTTGTATTTCAATGACATAATAGAATTTGAAATTGTTATCCAGCTAACTTGCATAAGAGATCTAAAGCAATGTGATGTTCCTTCTTTATTTGCCATAAAACTTACAGGAACTTTATATCTAAGAGCATTGTCTTCTCAAATTTGACTGAGACAGGCAAACAGGTTGAAAATTTATTGGGATAAGGGAACAGTGGATATATCACTAATGTGTAACTTCTGTTTCCATACCAAAACAGGTTAAAGTGTTAGTTATACAAGAGTTACAATAGGCTAAGTACACCAAAGAATATAACCAACTTTTTCTGACTAAACTAGAGGTGATTTGAAAACCCATATTTTTTAAGACTTAATTTCACCTTAACTTTCAGAAAACATTCCCAAACCCAAATAACAACCCATCCAGTTCCTCCTGCAAGAAAATCAGGTTAATATGTTGGAATCTACTGCCTTACGCAGTACAGAAGTTGATTTGCAGTGTGGTTTGGGAGAAAAAGGAAACAAAAAACAGTAACCATGCACAGAGCTGTGAATTAACTACAATTAATGAATACATGTAGTTCACTGGAAGGAAATACTTAGATAAAAAGAGTTCACTTTGTGCAAGGGATTAAATGGTAAATTTATTTTTTGGTAAACACCTCATTTTCATTAAGAATACAACAGAACAAAAACCTACCCCAAATCCAGTAGCTAAAGGTCTTGAAGCTGATGTACCAGGAATTTTGGCTGTCACCTAGGTGGAAAAAAGAAACAAAACCAACCCCCACCAATTAACAACCATATGTGTTAATTATTAGTCTTTCTATATAGTTTCTATAGTGAATTTTTCTTTATTTTTCATATAAATAACTAAAGTCTGTATCTTCATGGCAGTAGTAGACAAAAAAAGATGAAAGAGTCACAAGATAAGTTTGCATCAGTGCCAAAATTAGAGCTAGGGCTCTAGAGGAGGTCTACACTATTGCAATGTATTTTGAAAGGTACTTACAGGAAGTCTTCTACCATGACTTGTTCTTGCTGCCTGTTGAAAAGCCACATCATTTTCTAAATCCTAGAAAAGATAAAACAAAAATATCAGTCCTTTTAAAACCACAACACCTAAAGCCACAATTCCAGAACCTTAGGACTACTGAATACAGATAGGTAAAAAACAATTCGTCCAAAAATACTTGAAGATAGCTGAGTGACAGGTTTTACTGACAATAAATAATGACTATTATTTGGTCTATCTTTTTTGGTATTTTAGATTAGGAAATGTAAAGATCATTACTCTCTGAAAAAATAAACACAGTGAGGAAGCAGACCTTTAGTGATAAAATATAACATGAAATTTTATTTCTGTCCAAAAGCTTACTGCTAGCATTATTTCTAAATTTTAACATTAATGCCTGTCATGCCAATACATTATGGTATCTCATGTCTCTCAGGTCATGCTGCAACTCCCACAAATTTGGCATTGGGATTTCACACAAGATACTGCATCTTGCAACACTAGTCCTGCTTTGAGCAAGGTAGTGGGTTTGGACAAAACGACCCCTGTTGTTCCAATTCCACTACATCAGCAGTTACCAGAAAGTGGTCTGCAGGGTTACTGTGAGTCATCTCAGATGCTCTACCGATTGCACAGGGAACTGCAGGACTCCACTCTACCATTACCTCCTTCAGCTGCAGCACAGCAAGAGATCAATGACCCATTGACCAATAAGTAGCCTCTTCTGTCAGAAAACTTGCTGCTGCACGCTGTCTGGGAAACACCACATTGAATGTACCCAAATGTGAATATGGCTTTCAATCAACTAGGATTTTACACTTCATACATTCTAACCATTAAAGCATATTAGATCTGCTATGAGATGCACACAGGTATTTTGTTGGAATAGAAAATTATCAAAAAAAGATTCTGGTGAAACGTCATATATTTCTTGCTAAATAAAGAAAATTTCTCCTCAAAGCAGTAGTACGCTTGAGCGTTACTGTACTCACATGTTCTTATCTTGTACTTAGAAGTTAAAATCCTACGTATGGGAAACAGCAAATATTTTTACCTCTGTGTCAAACGTGGGGTTATAATCATTGTAGCCAGAATAAAGATCATCTTCATCAGCCTCAGGAGCCAGATGCACATTTTGCATCATTTTTCTGTGAAACATTTAACATGCCAAAATATCACCTCAGTGGTTTTATACGTGTCTTTAAAAGTGTAAAATATAAATAGTAACAAGGTTTACAAGTTCAAAAGAGCTAAAATTTCATTTTATTTTTTAATTGCTGCCTTTGGAATTAAAAATAAGCTGCGATTACTCATAAAAACTAGAGTACACCTACAAACAATACTAAATGGCACCATTTCATAGAATTAGATTTTGTTAGGTATTTACAGCACTGTCAGAAAATTGTTTTAAATAAATTTATCATTAAAACTAAATTATCACAACAAGGAACCGTATTACTTTTAGAATAGTATCTTTACATTCTCAGACAATTCAGATTTAAGATAATTCTCTCAGTCTAAAGTTTGCCTTTTTTTTTTTAATTAGGCCAAACCATACTAGTCGGTCTAATGAAAATATCTTGTCTAGCTTCAAATCTTCCTTCACCCACATCCTTATATCAACACAGCCATAGCTATTCTCTATGTGCAACATTCTTCATACAATTTTTCCATTTCAACTCGAGCAGTTTTTAAAAACTAGAATTAAAGAAGCCTTGGTTCCAGTGTCTTTCTTCAGAAATACTTTAGTGTCTGATACAGCTGCATTCACCTTGTGGTCTTTCCCTCGCTGAGGGGTCTCTCTTTGCGTGGCTACCTATTTTCATGAAAATATTAAGAAGAGAACATTTGATTTCAGCTATAACATGAAATACATGCACTTCAGCAAGTAAGCAAGCCTTGGCCAGGACGAAGCGCTGCACACCCCACCGAGGGCCGGTCCCGCTCCAGCCGGCGGACGGGATCCCGACGCCGCTTCCCCTTTGGCTGGGGCCTCCTCCAACCCGTACGCGGGGCCGCCGCGGCCCGAGGCCGAACCGGGCTCCTTTTTGCGGGTTTCCTCAGTCAGCTCCCGAGGCAGAGTGCGGCGGCGAATGCCCCGCAGCGCGGCAGGTCACCGAGAGGCTCAGGGAACCAACGCGCCGGTGCCAACGCCCGACACGGCGCACACGACCTGCACCCCGGTGGCCCGCGGCCCCTGCCCGGAATGCGGCGGAAGCGGCCAGGCCCGGGCCGGGCCGCGTTGCTAAGGTGAGGCGGGAAGACGCGGGCTCCTGAGGCGCGGCTCCCGGCTGCGCGAAGGCCTCGCGCATGCGCAGAGCAGCGGCCGAAGCCTTTGCCCCCGTGTGGGTGTAGCCGGCTGTGAGGGACGCTCCCGCCGCAAATGGCGGCGCAGGAGGAAGGCGGGCAAGCGGGTGTAAGAGGCTGGCATTATTCGGCCCCTCGGCTGCTGGAGATATCGGCTTCCTGCCACCCTTCCGCTTCCTGCCAGGATCAGCTTGGGTGTGCTTACTTCCGTCGTTAACAAAAGAAAGCCGACCCTCATCTTCTTTCCGCAAATTAAACGTCAAGAAAATTCTGTCTTCCAAAATGTGTGACTACAGGGGGTAACCCACGCAAATGCAAAAATTTCCGCGACCATCTTCTACATGGGAAACTATGGCTCTGAACTCTTCTGGACAAGGTTTTTGAAGTGGGTTAGTGTTGATCACTGAGCTAAGAGCTAAATGTGAACAAAATTTTACTTGTTCTAGGACTTCCTCTGAATTGATCCTGCAAACATTTAAACATACAGTTAATTTCCTGAGGTAGGTTATGCACATTTCCAAGATGGGAGCCTGTGATACTAAGGAATAAAAGTTGTGTCATCCGATAGACATACAAACAACTGTTGTTTCCCCCTGTGCTTTCCTCATCTTCTGGAAGAGGAAGACAAAACTACTGCAAAGGATGGTGGATGTGTCAGACTGCCTACCTTTAGTCCACGGGATAAGGAAATATAAATGGAAACAACATCTGTTGTCAGCTAGATACTGCTTTGCTGTGTGCAAACAAAAGTCTGCAATGTGGATAATATTTACCGACTTTAAAGAGAAAATTATTAGGATAAATGAGTTAGTGTTTCTGAAACATTAAATAGAGAACAATTAACATTCTGAATGGGGTAAAAAATCTAGAGTCTCCATAATGGGGAATTCAGGAATTCAGGATTACAGGATCATAGAATAATTCAGGCTGGAAGAGACGGAAGGGCATCTCTCCCATCCTTACACCTAGTTTAAATTTGTGTCTCTTCCCAAGAGTAAAGTCAAGCTGCTGTCATTTTATGGTGAAAATGGGTATTTTATGCTATGGATTTGTTATCATGAGAGGAAAGTAAATCTACTATGGCAAAGCAAATGGCTTTTTGCATAGCTGTGAAACTTCATGCTCAAGCATGTGTCCCGCACGTGCGAGCACCTCATCACGGCACACGCCTTTAGCACGTTTCTTGAGCTCTGGACTGTTGCTGGCCTGTGCCCTCTGGCGCGCGGTGGCCTCCACAGCTCTTGGGCAGCAGCCAGCACCTCTGGGCAGAGACCTCGCCACAGTCCCCGCTCACTCTCGGGGTGCTCAGCCGCACCGTTTCTTCCAATGAGCTGAGAAATCTGCTCTCACAACTGAAAGGCTCAATTAAAAAAAAGACAGTAAAGCTTCCCATCTGGCATAGTCTCTGAAACCAAATAGAAAATTAGAGGCGCTAATGTCTTAGAAAAAAATGTATTCCTACTACCATTTTTACTGCTTTCTCTTAGTTGGTATTTTGGAAACCCTGCTAAGTGTCAGCTCATTTGCTCACAGCAAATCATTACACTCTGGGGAAAGTTTCCTGTGCCTAAATGGGAAACAGAATAGAATCAAAGAATTATAGAATGGTTTAGGTTGGAAGGGACCTTAAAGATCATCTATGCCATGCAGCAGGGATCTCTGAACATACCTGCAGTCTTTTTGAGAAAAAAATATTTTACGAGACCAATTGTAACCTACCCCTACCGCCTTATGCCAATGGCATAAGAAAGCTGCAAAGACAATATACAGTGCAGAGTCAGTCAGAACACCCTTTCCATGGTCAGGGTTTGTGAGCATTATGCTCACAATATCAGGACTTTCTACTGCTCGCCTTCTTTCAGCCTCAAAGTCCTTTCCGAAGAGATAAGGCGCAGAGGATATGAGTGAAAGGTCTTTCTACTCCGGCTCCCAACAAGAGAAACAAAGATAACATAAAGAAGTATTGAGACATTGTAATTTCTTGCATTAACCTCTCTATGCTCCATGCATGAGCCACTTTCACACAGAAACTTCAGACTTGAGACCTGTGGACATGAGAACGTTCATACCTGAAGTTTCTGGAATACGAGTATTTTGCAGAACGACAGACTTAAGGTGGGAAAAGTTTTCATGTGAGTTACTTGCCACAAATTATGAACTTCAGCACTGGGAATATATATACATTTCTAGCCCCCCTTTTCTACCTGTGACTCCTCATAAATAATTGAGCCTATGGTTTTTAGATTTTTATGATTGTTCCCATACACATTCATGTGTACACGTGCAGCAGGTACATTCTGTGGCAAGAGCCACCACTGGAACCTAACTATGTTCATATTATCAAACTTTCTTACCCTCCAAAATTGTGTGTATACACTCAAATCAGCTATTGGAAGTCGTGCCTGGCCTGTATGGTCCCTGACCATGCTGGGAATTGTTTGGGAGAATGATAACTAGCTAACACTATAATACTTAGCCCCAGAGACGGTCGACTCCAGGGCCTGGTCCAGCCCCTGGCAATGCTGCACATTGATCACACTGCCGGAGTGTGCACCAGGGGCCAGGAGCTTGGGAACACTCCCTGGTCCAGCCCCTGGCAATGCTGCACGTTGCCTCCACTGCCGGAGTGTGCACCAGGGGCCAAGGAGCTTGGGAACACTCCCTGGTCCAGCCCCTGGCAATGCTGCACATTGCCTCCACTGCCGGAGCGTGCACGAGGGGCCAAGGAGCTTGGGAATACTCCCTGGCCTAGCTCCTTAGGCCTCTCAGTCCAGCTACTACTTCTGACACCCTCGCAACAGGTGGGTCTCAACAGACTTATGTTTCTAAAAGTTGTGTCTATCTAAAATTATTATTTTTTCTGGTGCTGTGAAGTATAAATAGAGCTTAATGCATGAATCACAGAATCACAGACCCCAGAAATGTCAGGATCCTTTGTAGCAACACGGGACCTTACTCGTGGGTTGTAAGACATCTTCTAACAAGGTCATGCTACAGGGAGAAACCCATGTGATGTAATTGTCTTTACTGGTTTTTGATAAATCCAGAGGGCAACCTGGAATGTGAAGCTGCCAAAAAGAAAAAGAAATTTAGTATACAGCCCAAGCAACATTGTATGCTGTGAATTCCTGATCATTTTAAATTGGATTAAGCCAGCACTGTCACTAAATAAAGTTGTCCTGTTCTTTTCCCACCTTCTGATTTTCATTCGTGCCCTGGATCAGTCCTCTGACTGGCATCAAGTTAGATGCTTGTGCAGCCGAAGAAAACTGCAGATTTGATCAGGTTTTTGTTCAGTTACCTGTCAAGACATCGAGTGATCCAATCCAGTAAATTCAGTGAAAATTTAGGGCAGATTAAGGAGACCATGAAGCTATACTCTTAAACACACAGTGTATCTGTCTTCTTGCAGCGGTAACATTGCAAATAAAGTCTCGGACAAACTGTTCCAGGACCTACTAACTCGGGTTCAGAGGTTACTGGCCACCGTCTACCCTTAGTGTGTACCTTATCCTTTCTCTGCCAGTTTAACTGTTTGTCTGATCTAATCGGTGTTTTCAGAAAATGGTCTGAATTGAAAAGCAATTCTCCCATTATAATCTTTAAAAAGTAATTTTCCAGCATTGAATTCTGGACTCACCAGGTGTTCAGAATCTTCTGCTGTCATGGGGAGACCCTTCAGCTAGCTTGACTGCCACAAATAGTGAAGCTACATTTAACCACTTCTCTGGGAACTGATGGATCTTGACCGAATACCTCTAAAAATTACTGAAGGGAAAGAAAATATGGAACGCATATAAAATTAAAGCCTTTCTAATACTTAACCTTTCAAATATTTTCTTGTTTTTGTTGAAACTTTAAGAGTTGAATGGTAATTGAACTTAATGCTAACTAAATTTATTTTAAGGACAAATAAAAATTGAAAAATTAAAGTCTCAGATCATGCTCTTCCTATACTTGAAAATTCAAACTTCAACTGTTTAGTATTTTGCTGACTGGTCTATGTTACAGCCTTGATACCCTGGGCTCATTTATCTCATCAACAGATACATATGGTATGTTGCTTTCCTCCTTTATCAAGTGTGTGAACAGTATGGGTGTTAGAATCTTTACATATTAGCTCATTATTTCTGTGCTGTTAAAAACACACCTCAATAGCACTTTTTAACATAAAGTTCTTCCAGCTAATGTTTCCTACCATAGGATCAATAAGTTAAAGAAGCCTTTTGTCTATTGTAGGAGATTTTAAAAATCTATTTTATATTTGTGATCTCTGAGTTGGTGTGCATAAACATATATAAATTACATTAAGAGAATTCAGGTTAGAAAATAAAGTTTCTAGGCCTATTCTTGATGCAATGATAAATACAAGGATCAGAATGTTTTCTGGGTTAGGTTCTTAATGAGGAACTAATTAGGTAAAGTATTTTATAGTTATTTGAAAGTTTTTAAAAGAGCTATTTCAGAACAGTTCTAAAGGCAGAAAATATTCAGTATAGTTCTCTAAACATCAATTTACTATATAGTCTGTATTTAGTAAAGCAAGTACATAAATCAACTTACATAAATTTGAAAACCAAATAAATGGAAGACCCTCATTATAAGACATATGTTATGAATAATATATACGTTGTTTGGGTTTAAGAGACATTTGCAACAGGAAAAATTATCTTATTAACAGGTATTTTTACTATTAAAGGAAATAATTCCATCTAGTTTTGCTGAATCATGTTTTTGTAATACCTATTTTACTACTGTTTACTTTCTGATTCTTGCAGATAGCTTCTTTAAGAATAAGCATTTTAGCAAAATTGGTAGCATTTGCACCAGACTATTTGCACTGTGAAAGACCACCTAGATTAACTCCATGAACTACTAGCAATAATTAAAATTTGAGTTTTAATTGTAGCATAATTTTAATATAATCACTAGTTAAAATTACAGTATGCACACCATTAGTTAGGCATTTAGAGAATAGGAATGAAGTTATTAAGTTAAAGCTGTCATTTTAAGGAATTATATTTTCCGAACCATTAGGATCATAGTAGCAATGTACCATCGTCCATTACAAAAGAAATGTACTTTCTGGGTGCTCTGGTGAGCAAGTAATGTATTAAACCAATCTAATACTTAACAAATGTGAACTATGCCTCTGTTTTCACCCCATGCCAAAAGCTGAGGGTAGGACACTCTGCAGAAGCATGGAACTCATTTATTTTCTGCAAGGGAGAATTCACATCTCCTTCACATTCCACCTCACTGTGGCTCACAGTTAACCCTAGTTATTTCACCTTGTTTATTCCACAACTGTTTTATACTGTCCTGCTCCTCCCCTCAGTAAACCCACCTTCTCTCAGCAGCCAGTAGCAGTTTTCGGCTCCTCACATGGGGCAGCAAAGGAGCATGCTCAATAGAAAGAGACCAAAAACATGGAGGGATGAACTTTGCAGCTCCCAACACCAAGTCAAGTCTGTTCCTACTGCTGTTGGACTTAGAAGAAAGAATATATACATTGGTGAGTGTATATTTGCTCTACTTGGGCCTCTCCTGCTGCCAGTACAAGCCCTACTTTTAATTCCCTAATGGACCCCAGGACCTTTAACCATATTATTGTTACAGGTTTTTGACGTTTCTGAGCTTAGGGCACCTTCTCTTGTTCCCATGTGAGTTGCAGAAGAGGGAGGAGAATCACTGTTACTCATTTGTGGAGGCTGCAAGTACTGTGCCTAAAAATTCTTATGCTATTACACAAAAGCAAAAATTTCCTCTTTTAAAAAAAATCATGTTTTCTTCCCTAGACTTACACTTCCGAGAATTTAATTCTTTATATTTTCCGTTATTCTTGTGAACCTCTCTCTCTATCCAATTCTGAACTATTCAGTTTGGACTCATCAGTGTGTCTGGTCACCACAATGGGGAAGATAGCTGCTGCCATACGCTAATCAACCAACCAATGCAGAGCTACGTGGCTTTGTCACTAATATATGGATGATAATAATATAGTTCAGATTTCATTGCCACAGACCCCTTGTTTTGTTCACCAGCAGAACTTAAAGGCCCTGTAATTGCTATTATGACAGCTGTGATTAGCTCTGAACCCCCTGTAGTAACACCTCCTGAACAGTTTAATGGAGCTTTTAATTCTGCTGAATCAATTTGTCTATCTGTAATGGCTTTTCTCTCTAACAGTCTATTACTTAAGACAACTTCAGGTATAAATACACATCTCGGGAGGTCAAAGAATTTTAAAATAACTGGTAGGTACTTCCAAATGGGACTCATGGCAAACTTGTTCTGAAAACCATGTTTCCAAAGCCCAGGAGACATTAGTTTTGTGTTCTAGGAACATAATTTTATTTCTTTGAAGTAAAAACTTGAGTACACAAAATCAGTATACATTGATTGCTTCAGTTACGCTTTGGCTAGAAAAAGGTCTTTGTGTTTTGAACACATGCTAAGTCATGCCATTTTGACGTAGTCTTCAAAGGAGCAAAATTTGTACTTGCTAAAACCATAGAACAATTGCTTTCTACACCAGCCTACACAAGGTACGAGCAGCTGAACTGGCAGGGCATCCCACACCCATCTGTCCCACTTCCTTTGATCTTCCTATGGCCCAGTTATGGCCCCTTTGCTCCACCTGTGTTTCCCAGCTACTGGCAGGTCTCGGGTTACGTGGGTGGTGCTCAGGTTGGGAAGTCAAGGAGATACTAGTTTGGTTTTCCATCTGCTATCCATTGAGTGGTCTTTGTGAAGCCTTTAGGAATTTATACTTTTGAGATCTCAATCTCCTTGTTGAATATGGTTGGAATTAGCGAAAAGCTAGTGAGGGGGACAGGTGTACAAAGTGATTATGTATGTCTTTTATTTTAGTTTTTTCTTGGAAACTAGAAGAAATGATAGCCAAACAAAGGTTCAAAAGATATCCAAAGGTTCACTGAACTTCACCAGTAATTATGAAATGTTTATTCTGGGAACAGATGTATTAATTTTCAACTTCATTTTTTTCAGAAAGCCAGAAACAGAAAAAAGCTTGCAAGTATTTTTCAGCTATTTAAAAAGTACAGTAATATATTCTTTGATAACAAGTAAGCATTTAAAATGTTAACTTTTGTTTCTTTTCAGGAATATAAGCATGATTAGAGAGCAATATGCAGATGAGTAGGAACTACACAGAATTAGAAAAAATGAGTAATGCAGCATGCCAACAGGAACAGAAGATATTGTAGAGCAGCTTAAAGAATTATGTTGATATTGTAATGTCACATTTTTGCACAATGATTTTAAGTTTTTCTATGAAAACCAAGGACAGCCAAAATATGTTTTTAATTGAGAATTCAAGAAGGAAGTATTTTTAAAAATAGTAAGGCCTTGTTTCATGTGAAAAAAAAGTATGGAACTAGTTTCAAATTTAAACTTTACTTTGGAATTCATATGTGCTCGTCAAAAAAGAGAGAGCAATGGGGTTTGATGTATTCTAGTGCTGTCCCTGGCCAAAGCGCAATGGGGTCTTTGTGTCCTCAAAGGGGGCTGTGAATCCCAAGGCCCAGACTCTCACAGGAGTTTCATCAGGAGCTCACATGGGGGTACCTGAACACCTTTGATTACACCTTCTTAATGGTAGGGTAAGACCTTGGTCTTTACCCAGACCTTTGCCTTGTCCCACCCCAGGGCAGGTATGGTGGGGAGGCCTCTGTCCTGGCAAAGGCTGACCACCTGCCCCTCATCCTGCAGGCGACCACCCTCGCCTGCGCACCTCATGGTGCAGCCCGAGGATGAACACGCAGGGCCCGCATTCCCACGGGGGACAAACCAGCACTGCCGGCACCTCGAGTTCGTGGGGAAGACTGTGCTGATCCTGTGAGAGGAGGTGTCATGGCCGCACCCCCGCCGCCTATGGAGGATGAGGAGGGGAAGTAGGCGAGCTGGCACTTGGCCCAGGTGAGAGCTGCCGGTAGGTGAGGGAGGATGGGGAGACCTCTCCGTGTCCGTGCAGGTGTGGGAGAAGGCACCTGCGGGCGACGGGAGCCCCATCTCGCCCGGCCGGGGCCAGCTCCTCGCCGCGCCGCCTGGGGGCAGGCTCTCTTCCCGTCGAGGAGGGGCCGCTGAGGGGCGCGGCGCAGAGCCAATGGGAGCGCTCGTAGCAGTAGCCAATGGGGGCGGCCGTGACATGGCGGGAGCCGCGGGTTGGGGGCGGGCGCGCAGCGAGGCGGGGGCGGCATTAGCGGCAGTGCCGGCTCCTCGTCCCGCATCGCCCGGTCCCGGCCCCCGCAGGCATGGAACCCTCGCAGGTTGCTATCGTCGGCAGGTAAAGTTCCCTCTCCCGGGGAGGAGGTGCCGGCCAGGCTCGGCCCACAGGGGCTCTGGGAGCCCAGGGACGTGCGAATGGTCCCGGGCGCCGTCCCGGCGAGGCCCGGCCTGCGGGCAGGCTGGTTTGGCGCCTCGGCCCTCCCCGCCGCTGCAGGCGTCGGGCGCCGCGGTGAGGTGCTAACTCGGGGCGGCAGGTGGGTCTCGGCATGTGGGAGAGCCGGGCTGGGGCGGGGGAGCGGTGCGGGGCAGGGCCGGCTGGCTGCGAGTCCGGGAGCCCGTCAGGCAGCGCACCGGTTTGGCTCGTTAGAAGGAGTGTCTCAGCTTAAGTGTCCTTAGAGTGTCTTTGCTTAAGTCCCTGACAGTTGTGTGCTACTTTTAAAAAAATACAACCCAAAACAAACAACAAACAAGCATTCGCAGCATCTCTACTCGAAGTCGGTCTTCCTTCAGGTCTGAAAGGCTGCTGCCCTCTTCCATTGCTGTGTTTTGTGTGGGGGTAAGTGCAAGAGGAGTGGGGAAATCTGAGCATGGCTTTAAGGTCCTGCTCGTCAACTATGTCAAGAAACTCCTAAGTTTCTGTTGGGCACTCCTGCAGTAATACCATCTTGCCACAAGGTACAGCGGTATTTCAAACTTGTGTGGGAATGTGTTGTTTCCTCCTCTTCTTGAGCTAAAACTGAAGTTCTCTAGTTGAACAATAATCTGTTGGAGAGGGGAAAAAACTGCCCAACAGTAATAGCCCCCTACTCGCTTCTGTAACTCTGTGCTAAAAGCGTGGGCTGCAACAAACTTTGTTACCAAGACTGCTTGAGGTCTCGGCACACGTGTCTGGGTGCTGTCATGTGATGGTGACAAAGCTGGCTCTTGCTGGTGGCACTCGGGGAGCTTTTATTCGCTGTAGGTGTGCGAAGGGCTGGGAGAGCTGGATGTCTTTTGTACACCCTGTGGTTCAAAAGAAAAACAAACCTCACAATCCTAAAAACCTGTATAGAAATAAAAGAAAAAAGTACCTTTTGGTCAAACATTGCTTTAAGGAAACTTAATTTAAAAGTGCAATTTGAAAGAGATGATGCTAACTTATAAAGATACTGGTAACTCTGATATGCTTGTTTGAGTGATGCAAATGCTTTTATTTTAGAAATACGTGTTACTCGGGAGGCTACAGTAGCTAACGAAACTTGACCCATACCTTACCTTTTCCACAAATGTGCTTGTTCTGTGGCTTGCCTGAAAACTTCTGAGGTCTGGGCTTACTACAGGGAAGTTGTGTGTGTGTGTGTTTTGTTTTATATGGTAAGTTTTGAGTGAGAGCTTACTGTCTGCTTAACAACACTAAATACAAAGTTTCACTATTTTATTATTATTTTTTTTTGGTCACAGTTATTTCCACTGATTCTTGCTGTTTCGTGAAACTTCCTGTTTTGTTCCTTTTTTTCATATTTAACCAAAGGCTGAGCGTGTTCCTGTTTTCTCTTTCTTCTTTTCTCATCTGCCCTATTGCTTTATATCTGACTTTTACTCCCCTTTTAGTCCTTTATTGGTGCCCCAGTGGCCTTGCATTTTCCAGTTGCCAGAGATTGCTTAAGTTTAATACTACACATACAGTTGTCTTGGAGGTTACAGGAAATGCATGTAATTATCAACCCCCCTCCACCGTAGCAGTCATGGATATGGAGTTGTGCTTCTGTCTTTAAGGAGATATTTATTTTTTTCATGATCTCAGGTTATTTAAGACTACTACCCTGCTCCTCAGTGCTTTAGTTTGAAGCGACTGATGCCTGCTATAAATCTCATTAAGTTGAAACCCACGTTGCTTTAAGAGACATGATAAAATTGACAGTTACTGCAAGTTTCCTCTGTGCATTCCTCAGCAATGTGATTTCACCAAAAGATGTAGGCAGACTGTTACTGCATGCCTTCAGCATGGTAGGGTGCTTTATCTAAAAATAAGGATAATTCTAGAGGTCAGTATGTGGAAAAGCAGTATCAAACCCATAGTTAGTTTTTTTTGTTGGGGTTTTTTTTTTTTTTTTTTCACATTGTCATGGTACTTCCTGAATTGTAGAGGGCTTTGGTAGCTGGACCTTAGGCTTTCTGATCATCTCTGAAGCAAGATCCTGAACTCTTGGACCAATGGGCTGGTGTCTGTCTTTAGACTATGAACTGAACAGATAAGTGTTAAAAATAATTAAAAAACCCCCAACTCTTTAATGTAATTCTGTGCACCAGCTCTAGGTTAAGATTGCAGCTGACAAAACTGTTGATACTTGAGTCCAGTGTCGCAAAGTAGTGGTCCCTGCTGTTTTGAATTCTGCTGGCCTTTTTCTGCTTTGTCTTTTTCTTCCTCATTATCTTTCTTCCAGCTCTCAGAGAAGCTGCTACACAGCTAGCAAAGGATATTTCTCTGTTAGAGATTTGTTTCTCATCAATATGTAACAGATCTTTTCATGAAATATTGAAGAGTCCAAGCTCTGTTTTCCATCTTGTAATGCCTGTCAGATCCCCTTCCCCAAAATAAATGCTTCTTTATTAATTGGCTGATATTTATTTTCTTTTCAGTGGACTCATTGGTCGCAGCTGGGCCATGGTGTTTGCTGCCGGAGGCTTTAAGGTGAAACTTTATGATGTTGCACAAGAACAGCTAACGAGTGCACTGGAAAACATTCGGTAGGTCACCTAACTTGAAACGACCAGGACTGTAATGAAACTGTGGGATTTCTGTACTCATGAATGAACAGCCACATCTTACTATTTAAGGGAACATAGTTTTAAGCTTAGAAGTACAGGATGAAGTACAGATCCTGTTAAGATCAGAAGAACTCTGCTCCCAACGACACTTCCGAAGAGCACTTTAAGTAATGATTTAAGAGCTTAAGTTTAGATCCAAATTCTTGAAATGATGTTTACCTTGATTATGTTATCTATAGGCTGAGCTTAAAATACATGAAAACAAGAGTTTTTGCATAGAAAGACAACAGACTTTCAAAATGAATGTAGGTTAATATGGATTGCTGAGGGACCCTGCTACAATTATTAATATCATATAACTAGAATTTTTTAAATTCTTAATATTTTTTGAGTCCTAGAAGAACAGATTGTTAGTTCCACTAATGAAGCAACAACTGATCAATTATAGTAGAGGCTGGGAAGCATCTTTAGGAAGAGCAAATTTGAGAATGTGAACACCAGAACAATTGCACTGGTTCAAACCACCAGTCCTTCAGACCTTTGCTGTGTTGCCCTGTGGCATTATGGCTAAAGCCACATGCTTTTGGTGTGTGACAGCTACAAGTTCAAGTCCTGTCTATCGGCTCCCCTCCCCCAACCTTCAGCGCCTAGAAGTTCCTTGTGTATTCAGTAACTCTAACTAGATTTTTTCCAAGTATTTCTCTAACCTTGCCTTGAAGTGTGTAAATCCTTTTGCAGCCTTCTTGCCAAAGGACTTTGTGTTCTGCAGGTTTAAGGCTCACCGTGTGAAGAGCTATTCCCTTTTGCTTGTTTTCAACCTGTCTCCTCAGTTGCTTTGTTTGGCCCCTAGTTCTTATGTTAGAAGTGACAGTGGCTGGTTGGTTCTATTCACCCTTTTCTTGCTGGACCTGAAATACAGCTTTTTATATGCCTTTTAGAGAGTGAGTGCATTTATAGAGTGGTTCGGTAAACAAACTTATGTTGCTGTATCAGCATTTAATTCTAAAATGTAGGCTGCTTCATGGTCAGCATCTCAACCTAAATGCATCAGTCTTCCCTTCGTGATGCCTTGGAGTGAAATATGTTGGCTGCTGTGTGTCAGCCGCCATGGGGAGTAAGCTGAACCTAAAAAAGGTTGTGGTACATTGCGTCCTGATTGCTTTTTGTAACAAGGCTTACAGGAAGGGGGAGTGACTTCAGGAGCCCCTTGTAGGTCAGTTCAGTTGTTGAAGTTTAGAGGTTAAAGGGTATGTGATATCTAGTGAGATTTGCTAAAAATGGCTTGATAATGAAAGGGGGGAATCTGTCTCCTACAGTTTTTTAATTTATTTTCTTTTATTTCCCCAAACCTTTCTTTCCAGGTAGGTGTTAGTCAGACTGAACATCTCTGTTGCTACACCTAGATGACAGACACTTGGTTTTTGCAGAATTGCTGCTGTAGCGGTAGCCATGATGAGATTCTGGATTATTGTGGAGGGGGAAATTTTGCAGTCTACATTACTAAAGAGAGCACTCCCGTCTAATTTATTCTTTTTCTAATAGTGAAATGGGGACTTTAGGCTTCTAAGTTTTTTGGCTTGGAAAAGTGAAGCATAAAATGTCATGTGTAATTAGGTAGAGTGCTATTTGGTTGTGTCTGTGCTGTCCTGTGCCTGCACGTGCTGCCCCATAGGAGTTCAAGTCAGGTTTTGCCTTTTACATAAGGTGTTCCTAACTCAACTTATAATTAACTTGTGTATCTTGACTGTTGTAACATCTTAGTTAAAAAGCCTAGTTTCAGGTCAGTGTACTTTGTGTGATAAGAATACAAGCTATGCAGTTTCTTCAGCCAGTATTTTAATGATTGTACTTATCAAAATATGGTTAAACTTGAACTTCTTTGCACTGATTTTATAGCACACAGCCTGCAGTAAATCCCTTTGAGTTACTGATATGATACTTGTGTAAGGGCTGGAGCTTGAGAAGGTAACGAGGGCGCGCAGGAGAGAGCAACTGACAAAGCCATCTGGTGGCTACTTCTCTGGACTTCCTGGGATTTGCTTTCCTTTTTCTCTGCAAATGGCTAGTGCTTTTAGGGAAGTCTTTAGGCTTAGGGTTTGGTGGAGGTTTTTTTGTTTGTTTTGTTTTAGTATTGAAAAGTATTTGTTCCACTGTAGTCTGCAGTCCATGAACTTTTAGTTCATGGAGATGCTCTGCATATTAAGGAGAAACTGGAGTGTACAGAGGACTGTAGTTTCCTTATTCTAAACAAAAGAAAAACATGATTTGAGTAGTAAACAACATTCACTTTACTTCTAAAAGGAGATGATATTCCTTTCATGACACAAATTATACAAAAGTATTTATTAACTATTTTATGTGATGGACTTTTAGTACATTGACTTGTAACTCACTGTTCTGAATTCATATGAAGGGCATCTCAGGGTTCATTAACCTAATGAATTCAACTCTCACACTACAGTAGGTGGGCAGCAGGGCTGTGTAGTCCTGCAAGAGGACTGGAACAAGTCTGGATGGACCTACAATGATCATGAGAGCCTGCACGTGTCTGCATGGAAAACCTGAAATGCTCTGTATTTCAGAAAAAAAAACTCTGTAAATTTATTCAAAACACTTGAGTATGGGTAAAAAAAATATAAGATTACAGCGTGGAATTTGGATCTACTGAAATAAGTGGAAATACATACCGTGTTACCACAATACCAGTAGACCAGATACAGAAAGAAAAGGAGAGCGTGTCTACAAAAGCCTAACATGGTGTGATGGATTTCTACCTACCTACCTGTTAACAGGCACGTGGCAGGCAGTGCCCTGGTACACAAAATGACTGCACATTGCATTGAACTGGATGTACCAGTGGCATTATTAACCAGTGTCTGCTCTAATGGAACAACCTTTTGTTCTGCTGAAGAAACAAACTAATGAACGGCTTTATGCCACACTTGAACTACTGAAGGCATGCTGCAGTAACCTGTCTTGGAAAACATAACTCTTAATATCCAGTATGCTTTCTTCTGAGTCAGTGTGATTCTGGTTTGAATGCAAGATTAATAAACTTTAAAATAATGAGAATTAGAAAAACAAGTAGTACTGTGTTCCTGAAAGTAATATTAAACCATGTGATGCAGAAGTGCTTTAGTGCATGCCCCCCCCAAAAAATTTATGATTCTTGTAATATGTAAACACTTTTTCAAATATTTACTGTGCTACTGTTCTAAAGCTAATTATGCTGCTGATAAAGATTAATTACAGTGGAAATGCTGTATTTTTTTCCCCGTATGTAACCGATTCGTGTTTTATGTACAACAATTCTTGCATATATAATGAAAGACTATTGCAAGGGGAAAAAGTTTACTTGACTCTGAAGAGGACACTAAAACTTGGATATTTGCATGTGCATTCTGTAAACCACAGGTGGTTTACAGATCTACAGAAGTAGATGCTGGTTAAATATGATATTTGCGTAGATACAAAACTGTATCTCCTTCAGGACACAGGAGCAGGTAACTTTAATATATAAAAACCAAACAGTTGTATGCATAAAGGTTATAGCTAACTTCAGAAAAAAAGCCTGTAGAAGATCTCGGAAAGTAATCTGTGCTAAATTATAAAGACAAGATTATTTTTAAAACTACGTTACTATATTTAACTGCACTAAACAGTAAATTTATACTAAAGCTCTTTTCTATCTTCTGATCTTTCCTTTCTTCTCTTAGCCCCAGTAGAAAAATTTTCTGGGACAGGTTGAAGTTGTCTTTGTGTAGTGGTAGTTGTATGTAGGGATATGGCCACATAAAATTACTATTGCTACTTTTATTTACATAGATACAAGTGAAATGCAATACTAGTATCAAAACATAGAAATATTTGGTTGTGAGGAAAGCAACTTTGACCCTCTCTTTATTAAATAATAGAGACCTTCTCCCTTAAATTTAAATTAATAAAAATTTAATTAATTAAAATGAAAAGAAATCATTAGTGAGTTCTGTTCTTCCAGAATGGACTTCTACAGAACTTTGCCTTCTGAAAACTGATATATGGTGCTAAGGTTGCATAGTACTGAATCTAAACTCAAAAATGAGGCTGTTCAGTAAGAATTACTTGTATGTCAGCTTTATCTGACTATAGGTTGTTCTGCATGGTTCAAAGACATCGGGCCTTTAAAGAGTTGGAGCCAAGCAGTCTTGATATTGGAATATCATACTTCCTCTCTTCATTAAGTATTAATTTAACCATAAATTTTATTGTACTCAATACATAGTGAAGTGCACAATTGCTATGAAAAACAAACAAGATGCAGGGGCTAGAAAAAAGCAGTGTTTCCCCCCTCACCCCTGGCCAAGTGGAGAGAAGTACTTTAAGAATTCTGTACTGTTGTGAATGGGGATCTGGAACTTGTAATGAAGTGCCCGATGTATAGCAGGTTGCAAGGCCAAAGTAGTAAACCATATCTGTGACTTCATTATAGCCAGAATTTTGAAAGATGCTTCCCCCTGTAACTCAAGCTCATCATCTTTCTCGTTCCAGGAGGAGACTAGTCTCTAGAAAAGACGCTTCAAGGTGCATTACTTCTTGCTGTCTGGTGCCCTCTTATGCTTTGTTCATATGAAAAGGGGAATACCTTACTGGATTGGTTTTGTAGCGTGAGGAGTACAGTGATGTAGGCTTTCCTCTCTTTTCCTAGCTCGTGGCATGTTCCATGGATGCGTGGTTAGAAACTCTTTCCAACCTGGCTTCCTCTTCCAGTCTCTGGTCTGTATTGCTGTGTTGTATTGACACTGTATTTGTATCAAGGGCAAAATGCAGCTTGGCTTAGGTCTTCCTTGATAGTTTTATATATCTCCTTTGAGGGGACACCTTCTAAGTAGGCAGTTCTTACCAAAGTATATTTTGGTCTTGAGTGCCTGACGCTGGCACGTGAAGCTTCTGCTAAATCATAGGCTTGATTCTACCTTTCAATTTTATCTTGGCATACCTAATGAGTGGATTTATTTAGCTCACTGGATCTGGAGACAGCATTGGAATTGATCTTCTAAGGGTAAGAAGTAACTTGTATTGAGCTGCAGACCTCTCTCAGCTTTAACGATATTGGTGACTCTGCATTTACTGTGGAAAAACATGATGACTGTAACTGCATTTTCCTGTTACAAAGTCTTTGCTCTCGTTGCAGCATCCAGTTTGTGTAATGCCAGTATAGACATCCTGGGAGTGCCATGGCTGGAAAACAGTTTGTGTGTGATAACTTCAGAAGATCTCGGAACTTTGATTGACTTTTGTGCGTCACCATGCTTTTATGCTGCATCCCGGCTCCTCTGTAGTCAAAGGCAGATGTGTAACTGTCCCTCTTTCATATACTGCCATCGCTGTGGATGAAGTGCATTTGACAGTGCTGGATCTCTCTTGCCTTGATAGAAACATATGTGCTTTTGTGGTTCTGCTTGTACAGCTGTTTCAAGTAGGTGAAATGTGTAACAGTGGTGGTGTGTTGTGTGCTTACCTTTAGTCTGGGGAAAGCAGGAAGGTGGGAAGTGGATGCTAATGCTTTCAAATGACCAATTGAAACTCAATATTAGCAGCTCGCTATTTGGCCATTTTATATATGGACAGTGAGCTGGTCCCGGTGTCAGGAGCTTTCAGTTGCCTACTTTGTGTGTCTCGGGCTAGATAACATGCGACTGCTATTGGTTGGGTGTTTTAGGTTTTTTTGCTATGCCAAGTTCCCTGTCATATAGATTGTAGTCTGGTGCCATGACTGGTTAATGGCCCTAGTCTTGGACAGTGGTGGTTGGCTGAACTTGTAAAGAATAATATTGGTGGTGTCTTCTGCCCTCCTTTCTCCTTGCTGCTTTGGGTAGTAAGTTTGTGATTCAGTGGTCTTTAATCTTGCAAGTATTTTTGTTGCAACAATGTGTGCTGAATACTATGACTGCCTGATAGTTGCTGTGGATAAAGGTGAGGCAATGAGGTGTGGACAAGATGGGGTAAGTATTAGCATCTCTTGCAAGGTTCTTCTGGAAAAACTTCTAGACTTCTAGAGTAAGATTTGTGACCATGAGCATCCCAGGCAGTTTATGTGATCAGGAGTGTTGTTATAAATTGGGTGCCTTATCTTGAAGCAAATACCGGCTCAGTTTCCACAGTAGTGTTGACATGGGCAGTCAGGTGCAACAGTAAAACTCTGGAGGTAGACAAAGTGCGGGCTCTAAAGGGAAGTAATATTTTCTTATGGATGTGAATTCTTCATTCCTCAAAGACCTTACACATGTAAGGCAAACTCTTCAAACAGTGCACATAATAAAATTGCAAAGCAAAGTCCTATGGTGTGTTCTATGGATGTGGCTGCAATGACCTCAGTCTGTGGTCATCCTCAGGGGTGATCACCCTGAAGCCTAGGCTGCTTTGAATAAAAAGTCGTCCAGTAGAGGTCAGTGGTGTACTGCTGTATGTATAAACCGGTCTGGTTTGTGCCTTAACGTATGATAAATACCAGGGGAAGCTCCCTTTCTTTGCCAGAAAAGTGTAGGCAATCTAATACCCCAGGGGAATACAAAGAGAGTTTAGCGTTTAGAAGACTTAAAATTCATTTGTGGCACAAAACAGCCAAAACGTCAATAAATATATTGGTGAAGGAGGGCAAAAAACTTTTCTTGGGAGGGAAGGCCAAAATTCAAGTAATGCACAAATTGTATTTCCTATTCCATGCTTTAAATAACTATACTAATTTAAATAAATTGCTAGCATGAAGATTGGTGGTGTTAACAGGAAGATTTTGTTTAGGAGAAAAAAATCAGTCCAGCCTTAAATTCCAAAGTATGAAGATCGTGGTTTTGTGGTTTAATTAAGAAATGTTGTTCTTGTGCACAGCGTAGTGAGTAATGGCTTATGATAGAGAAGCAGAAATGCTGGGATGGTCACTGGCAGAGAAGGAAAGGTATGGGACAGGACACAGGTGCTGCAAACTTCTGTAAAAACTTACGTAAGAAAAATGAAAGTCAGATCTTTTAGTCTGTCACTCTAGCCCCTTTGAATCCCTTGGTTACCAGTCATGGAGTGGAGTTTGAGGACCAGGGAGGATGAGACGTGTCGTATTGCACAGAAGATGAACAAGAACTCCACCCTCTTCTTTAATGAAAGAAATAATTCTGATGTGGTCTCTTCAAACTTCAATTTTGCTTTTGTTTTTTAAAAGCAATATACAGCCTATGAGCAAGAGGAGGATGCTGAATTTAGGGAAGTGCACCTGGGAAATGAACATTTGAATGGATAATGAAGACCTTTTGAACCAGGGAAATGGCCTCAAGTTGCACCAGGGGAGGTTTAGGATGGATATTAGGAAAACTTGCTTCACTGAAAGGGTTATCAAGCATCGGAACAGGCTGCCCAGGGAAGTGGTTGAGGCACCATCCCTGGAGGTATTTAAAAGGTGTGTAGATGTGATGCTTAGGGCCATGGTTTAGTGGTGTAGTTGGCAGTGCGCTGGAAGCCTTAAGTCTTGGGTGGAGCTCCTGCCTAGCAAGCTGTGCTGTACCCTGGCAACTTGGAGAATGGAGCTGAAGCTTCCCATTTCCTATTCCTTACCATGCAGATTGCTCAAAGGCAGAAATCTCTGCTTTCCAGCCATCCGTTTGCCGTGTTTTTAAGAAACCGAATGGGGAACTCATCCAGAAAGTTGATGGATTTCCTGCTTATTTCTGTGGTGCTGCTTGGAGGGGAGTTTTGGATCACTTCTTTCTGTCTGTCTTTCCTAAAGTGCTTTTAAACAAAACTTACCAGAAAAGAATTTCTAACTAGTGAGCCTAAATTAATATTTGAGAAAAGAGGCAGAAAGCTATTAATGGAACTCTTTTATCAGTTTTGGACTGCATAAACTGGTAGGAATACTGATTTTGGCACCAAGTCTAAGGTACTCCAGGGAAGTAAACAGGACAGACCTGAGCAGTGTCTGAAAAGCGTATGACTCTTAGCTTCGTTTTCCAGCTAAGAGTGAATCAAACATTTTCAAAGCTTTGCAAGACCTATCTGTTTATCCAGGTGTGCTCTGCCTAAGAGTCAAAAGTCATTGTTCATGATCAGCTCTGACAAAAATAAAGAGGAAGTGTTAGAACTTGCAGTACAGAAACAATTATCTGGAGTTAATTGCTGAAGCAGCTCATTGAAGGGTAGAAAGTTAATGCTTGTAGGATTTAGCGCCCTGTGTGTACATGCATATGGATTGTTGTTGCTTTTGTTCTTCCCAGTTAGAAATATGGGTGCATATTCTGATTTAGAAGGTGCACTGTCATTTTTACCAGCTTCAAACAGAGCCTCTGTTGGAATGTCACCTACTCCCAAGTTACTGGAAATACTTTGATTCATTGTACAAAGTCCACGGTGATCTGAAGGTGTTTGTTTCTTCCAACTGTTGTGCTAAACAAGGAGCAGAACTGCTCAAGGCATTTTTTGGCTCCTAGGTGGCTACTGAGTGCTCCTTGCCTTGACTTTTAGTGTGGTGGCTCCCAGGACAAGGTGTTGCTGCTCTGGATTTGTGTCAGAAAGATACATTAGGAAGGCCTTTTGTCTGCTGGGAAACAAATGTTCCCTTTTCCACTACTTTGAGTAGAAGAAAGCACATCAAAGTAACTTGCAGAGCAGCAGGTGTTTATGACCTCTTAATAAAACCACAATAAAAGTGGTAAAGGCTGTATTTGCTGTGTAACTAGATGGATGCTGAAGTAAAAGTCTGATTCTTTAGAAGTTAATGGTAGATTTAGTGAGGCAGCTCAAGCTAAAGATCTGAGGGCCCATTGAATCTCTGCTGAAATTTGACTTGCGTCTGTATATTTAAGTAGGAATTAGATTGTCTTTAAATAAATCCCTGCAAATCTTCTTCTTTGGTGACTTCAGAATACTATGATCTCAATGTCTTATTCTAAGCTATTTTCTCTTGGGGGTGGGGGAGGGAATAGATACTTCCATTACAAGACAAGATGGATTGCATACTTTGATGCCTAAAAAAATCAGACAAACACACTGAGAACACTTAGTTCTCCCTTATCTAAAAGAGAGCTCAAGATGACCGTCTCAGATGTGCATGTTGACAGGGTAGGTGAGATGAATCCCACTCATTTTGTTTAGGGAAATCTGGAGGAGGAAGCTTAATATTCTTATTTAATCTATGGACTCAATACTTCTTGACAGAAAAGAGCTCTAAATAAAAGGGTGGTTTGATAAAGTGCAAGTGCGTTATCACATATTGCTCAGCAGGTGGTCTGAAAGGAGTAGAGAGAAAAAGAGGCAGTATGATCTACATTCCTCTCCCTTTTCAATTAATTTAAAAATGTTGCTTGAAAAATATCGATGACACCTCCCACAACTTCATAAAGCAACTGAGAGCTGAGGTCCCATTGCTCCCTGTCTGGTGTGTTTGGGATTGCTGGTAGCTGCAGCAGTGTCATTGGCAGGGGTGAGGAAATGCCTCCCCAGGCTATAAGCGCTGCAGCTGTACTAGAGAAGTGGTCTGGGGCTGACCAGCATTATCCCGATGCTGTGGCTGGCTGCCTGTCCTGCTTCGTAAGGACTGATGAAGGTGTTTGGCTGATGTAGATCGTGACAAGCCTATGGGTTCCCATCTCCTCCCCATCTAGATATAAAAATAAATCTGCTGTTACTGTCTGGGTACATGGAGGGGCCTGGGCAGATGTGTTGAGGACTGAGGTGTGGTGGGCAGTGGAGATTATCTGGGCCTGTATAATTAAGTTCTGCTCGTTTAACGTGTACTGACCCATAAAGCCTCTAATGAAGACTGTCATCTGTGCCTCAGTGCCACAGTCACTTAGGAAACACATGATGGATGATGGATTATTTCTATATGCAGTTATATGATTTGTGCAGTACAAAAATACAGTAACTTTTTTGAGGCAGTACAGCTTTTCCACCCTCCAACTGGATGGCAAGTGCGATTTATTTATTATGTAAAAAGGCATCCAAAAAGAAGCCAAAGTTTCAGAACTAGATTGGTACGGAGAAGAAAGGATTTGGTTTTTGTTGTTGTTTTTTTTTTCCTGCTGCTAATCATTAGCTCAGTTTCCTCCTCAGGATGAGCAATTTTTGCTGAGTAATAACCAAAGGGGCCGAGGAGTTCTGGCTTGAAGTAACTAACAGATTTAACTGTGATAATGGCTGTATCAAATAGTTTAATCCCACTTAATTTCTGTGGAAACTGCTCCTCTAAGTGACTTTTAACAGTCTTGAAAATGACTTGTTTGCTATGGATTTATGAGGGTTTAAAACTGTAGAGACTTTTTCTGAAAAGGTGACATGTCCAGCCGCAGCAGGAATCTGTACTTGAATGTTCAGTTCAAGCCTTGGACACCCAATTTAGTAACTAGTCAAACTTTATGACACTCACTCTGTAGTCGCTACCTCTGTAGGAGCATGGTTTTGGTGGTTGTTGTTGCTTTGGTTTTGGGTTTTTTTGTGTTTTTTT
>VWZL01002082.1:67827-120075 GCA_013396915.1 Stercorarius parasiticus
TCCTGGCTGTATGGCATGTATTTGTTTATTTCTGTACAGTTAAACAGTGTTCCCACAGCTAGGCTTCATACCAAAAGAGCTGTTGTTTGTAAAACTAGATGAAGTACATTAAAGAGACTTCTCTTCCCATTAAATCTGAGTTGAAAAACTCTTGCTGATCCTGCACCAGCGAGGACAAGTTTGAGGTGGTAACAAGCTTTTGTCTAGGAGTAGATCTTAGAGCTGTCTGTGCTTGAAGAGAAGAAAAATGTTATGTAAGATGGTGAGAGCAAAGAGAAATGAGTGAATACAATATAACCTTTTATTTTTTGAGTATAAATATATGCAGTGAAATATAACCTTTTATTTTTTTGAGTATAAATATATGCAGTGGAATGGCAAATGGTATATTTTTGGGTTGTTAAGAAGCTTTTTAAAAAGACTAGTGGTGGCTTAACAATAATAAAGTACTTAATTGTGTACGTTGTTTCTGTCAGCAAACAAATGAAAGAGCTGGAGGAGTCAGGATTCCTGAAAGGAACTTTGAGTGTGGAGCAGCAGTTGGCTCTCATTAGCATCTGTACAGACGTGAAGGCAGCAGTAGAGGGTGCTACTTTCGTTCAGGTAAGCAAAGATTTGACAACTCTTAGTAAACAGTTTAGAAAGATCATCAAGAGCTGTGCTGTGCAGTCGATGGGCAGTGGAGAGTTCAACATCCTGACTGCATAAGGGTGGTTGTGCTTGTTAAATTAATGTTTTTTCTAGCCTAGTATCTCGACATGGGAGATAATGCCTCTTTGCAGAATTTCCCTGCTCCAGAGTCCTTGCAAGTTTCTTTGCGTTATGTTGGAAGAGGCTGGTGGCTGGCTAAGCCAAGAGAGGATTGCTGACCTCCATGTGTAACAAAGACTGTACTGGTTAGAAAGACCAATATGAGGTGATTGGGGAGCAGGAGATTCTTGGGGGAGAGATCTCTTGGGGAACACCACACATTCTAGTGCTGTGACTAAAATGTGTTTATTCCTCTCCAGGTACCTCGGGAAGGCAGGGAGTATGGTTATGCCCAGGGGTGACTTCTATTCTGGCTGTGGGGGAGCACTGTAGCCAAAAGCAGCTATCTGACAGGGTGTTAGAGTACTAAAAAAAATTCTGTGATTCTGTGTAAAAGCAGGGTTGATATATAGGGCTAGAGTCTGTGCTGCTAAGTAAAACTGGGATGGGGAACGAGCTGTATTACGGAACCTGATGGTTCGTGGCTGCTTAACTATTCGTATGCTCACTGGTATGGGCATAGTTTAGGGAATAGGTAAATCAGGGATCATTTTTGGGATAAAGTATGAATGAGTTTGCATTGGATTTGGCATCTTCTATGCTACATGGTCCCCTGATAGTATTCCAGTGTTGTACCATTAACTGTCCCTACATGTATGTGTGTTGCACCCAAGAGTTTACAATTTATACTGTTCCAGGCTGTAAATCCCACAATCTGTTTAGCTGCAACACATCCCTAACAATAAATTGAATTTAAAGGGAACAGATTTCCAGATCTCTTCTTCCTCCCAAGTTGGTGAGGGGAAAGGGGAGAGAATGGGAGGCAGAGCAAAGCCTCACACAGGAGTCAGTGTGACTGCACTGTGGATTTTTACAGTGGTATACAACTTTGTGTTCACTTGCTTTTCTCCAGATCATGAAACTATATGCTGTTATCCCAATATCTTACTCCTTCATCAGAAACGAGCTTAGAGCTTGTCAGTTCATATTATTGTTTTCACATATGTATTGCTTATCTCTGCTGAGTTTAATCTGCAAGTTTACTTTCTAGTCCTTCAGTCCACAAATGTTTGTGATTGTAATGATGATGACCGACTTAATATTATGAGCTAACTTTCAGGTCACTTATGGATATAACAAAGGACACAGATACCTGTGAAACAGCACGGGACAGCATCTTTCACTGAGTAAGAACTAACTGTTCCTCCTACTGTCTGCTTACTATCTCTTTACCAGTTACTGTCCATGAAAGGACCTTTTATCTCACATGTGACCATGTACTGGTACTATTTTATGTTCCCTTAACCTTTTTGATCTCTCTTAATATGTAGTCATTAAGCATATGAATAAATAAAAAAGTAAGTAACTGCAGTATGCTCATGAGTAACAAATTGTATGTGTGGAACACTGTTGGTAGTGTTCATATCAGCTCATCAGTTTCAAAACACAGCATCAAATTTTGGTTTGATATGAAGTGTTAACAATTACACAGCATAAGTGGGCAAATTATTTGAACGTATCGAATCTTAATTCTAGGCTCACAGCCTTATTTCAGCAATGAACAGACTGCTTTCTGGCTCAACCATATTAAACTTCAGAAACATCACCTAGTGCAGCTTTGAACCTGGAAGGACAAAGTGGACTAATTGTGACTTATGACAAGTGTTCTGACTTTTAGTTACTTAAAAAATAAAACATCAGTTGCGTTAATGTTAGTTGAATATAGAGGACTCTGTCTTCTTGCTTAATGATATAACCTACTGATTAACTTGTTAGAAGACTTCCATGAGAACTACATTTCTTTACCCTAGATTTCAGTTGGTTAAATCTTAACTTCTTTTCAAATTTGGCCCTTGTAGAGTAAGTCCACTTCAAGCTTTAATTCCTTGATGTTTGCACTCCTTGAAGGAATTCTTCAGACAGTTGCCTTCTGTGGTGTTTTCATGGGCATAACTTAAAACAAAGGGGATGAAGTAGTAAAAAGTGGAACTTCTTAAATGATGTTAGTGAAGATATAAAAGTGGAAAAGATGAAAGAAACAATTAGGACTAAGTAAGAAGAAAATTCATAACAGTAATGTCATGAACCTTTAAAAACAAGGTCTGCCTTGATGCATATTATTTGATATGTTCCCTCTCCTGAGCATTTTTATGAAGTAACTTGTCTTGATTGGTGTGCTTTGCATCAACTTAGAAGGAAATCAGTCTGGTTTTTGCTCTAAAAGTGAGTATTCACCCAGTTTCACTTCTCTGAGCTTTTCTATGCTACTTAGAGTAAGTGCATAACCTATAGCATTATGGCGAATGTGCATTGCAAGGTTCTTGCATCACTAAAAGCTTCTGAAATAACGTTTCCATTAGCTGAAAGCACCATGGAGACAAATTAATGGATACATTTGTACTATAATGTCCCTGGCATGGGACTGCCGTGGGTGAGGTAAATCTTTCTTAATATTGTGCTCTTAACTTTCCTGCATAAATACGTGATGACTTTTGTCCTATTGGGTACTGAAGTTATTGGTACTCCTTTCGCTATTAAGAACATATTTGAGTGGATGTGCGTCTAGTTCCTAAATAATACAAGCTGAATAAAAATCAGTGCAGCATTTGTATGATCTCTTACCACAATGCTAGTAAGAGGAAAACACGTATTTTTGAATGCTTTGCCTTGGAACAATTTACTAACAGAGTAATAAAGTTAACTAGCTCTTGGAGGAGGATAAGATGACTATTGGTAAGATCTTACTCTTGACCCCTGAGCTGCTGTGTATACCAGTGAGGTCTGGCTGGGCTGGTTGAAGCCAGGCATGGAGGGTGGCTGAGAGGTGATCTCCAAACCCACCATTTGTGCTGTGACATGGGACAGAGCAGACTGGCAAGGGCATGAAATTTAGCTTCTAACTTATAGCTTGTGGTCTGAGGTATTTATCCGTCTTCCTTTTAAAGGAACTCTGCCTAAAAGCCTTAGAACAGTATCTTTTTCTTTTTTCTCCCCTCTTTAAAAAGAGAGGGTGTACTCTTCCCCCCCCTGCCCCTCCCCATTACACCTGCAACCTCTTTTGAACTGGTGTTAACAACGCTAATAGATCTTCAGCCTGTTCTCTTTTGGATCTTGCTGTCTCTTTTATCTCTCCCAGTGAGACATACTTAGAAAAACAGTGTTACCAGCTAAAAAACAACTTTCAAAAAGCCTGGTGGTGCCTCAGAATGAGAAACTTGGGAGTCTTGACAGTAGGTGTCTCATGTCTCCTGTCATAAACATTTGTCATTGATTGATTGGTACCAGCTTCTACCTCTAGATTTTGTTTTACTTTCCTGATGGCTTTCGAGAACCATTTTACTTCTGGGGATGAGGGAGTATCTGCAGACAGCAATGGGTGAAAATGTCTTCAGCTGCCCTGATCTCCTAGGATATAAGAGCGTCCTGGTTTGGAGGCTCTGTTAATGACATACCTCTGCAAATGCAAAGCTGCTGGAAGGCAGAGCGTGCGAGCATTGCAGTAACATGGCTGCTTCTGGATTGATCGCTGGTCAGCTCTGAGCACTGGACAGACAAACGTGGGTCTGTTTGCTCTCAGCTGGGTAAATATAACCTTAGGCCAGGTTTTACCCTACGTATCTTAAACACTGACCTGAGGCACCAGAAGTTATGTTTTGGCTTCTGAGGGAGCTGGTTTTAAGCATGTGACCTGACTTGCCATCTTTGTAGAGCTTTTGAGAAAATTCTTTTCCTGATTTTAGGGTTTGAAACAGTCTGATCTCAAAGACTTGCTGTAAAATACTTCATCATGTCGATGTTTGAGTTGAACTGAAAGATGACGTTTGAGTGAACAGCTTGCCAGTATCATTGCTGTGGTGCTGCTGCTGAGTGGACTTTTGTCCTTCCAAACTTTGTAACATTCACCCCCCATCTATCCTGTGCATATAACAACTAGTGTTGTCTACCATTACAGACTTGAATATGGTTTTGGTCCCTGTTACAGGAGGTCATCATTGCCATAACTATCATCTTGCCCAGCAGTTAATCTTGCTCTTCAGGTTCTCTTTCAATGCTCCCTGGTTTCCTTTCTAGGGCTGTATTGTATTTCCATTGCCTTTCCTAGATCACTTCTCCTATTTTTCACAGTGGATGGGATCACAACAGAAGAAAACAGAGAAAATCTGGTCCCTTGAGAAAGGACCCAGGGCAGAGGAGTCAATCAACCTGTTTGAAATCTTATTGCCCTTCCCTAAGGGAACCAAAAGGATCTTCATCTCTTCTGTAGCAGTGTGATCAGCTTTTCTGTCTGTCTTCTGAAAGTTTTGTAGGGCACATGAACATCATGCAAAAAGATGGATCTCTTCATGATCTGGATACTGACACTAGATAAAGCAAAGCTTGGCTTCATTTGTTGTATTTGCTTTAAACAAAAACCAAACCAAACAAAAAAACCCTACACAATCCCCCAAACCCCTCTCAAATCTGCAAGTTTTGATTTTAGAAAATGTAGTTCTAAGAACTACTACTTCCTCAAATCCTGTTTTGTATTTTGTACTAAAGGTTGAACAGACACTTGTAATACAGTCATTTATTCTGAAGAGTATAAAATGGCAGTAACTTGATATTTTTATTGCTTCATTTTCTTAATAGGGTATGTTTCTGAACTGTAGGAAAGTACAAAATGTTTCCATCTAAATGCTGGATTTCACCTCACCAAAGTGTTATTTACTTGTACAGTATCATGTGGTAGACAGTCTTTCATGTCTCTCAAGAGGTAGTGATTTAAGAAGCATCAGATTTCACACTGGTATGAGTTCATAAATTCAAGACAACTAAGAAGTTATTACTTCTTTAGATTTGAAGTCAGTTACAGCCCTAAATTAATTTATTTTTTTTTAAATTAGATTAGCCTGAAAGTACTGGTGTTTTAACTGATGCTCTTACAATTGTTTACTTATCTACTGTCCTTTAGTTGATGGCTTTGAAGTCTATTACAGCTTTTATGAATATAAACTCAAATGTTCTAAAAGCCAGGTACTTGCAGATTTGCTGTAAGATGCTTTTTTTTATAACTGTATTTTGAATGGAAATCTGAACAAGTTCAAACCCTGTGAATCAGAGTTAAACTCATACGGGATGTTCTCCTGCCCTTACTTTAGTCCTCTGCTCTACAGCAGAACAGCATATGAGAAGACCCTGGCTTTATCAGAAGATTCACCTTTATCTCTGCTGCCCTACCAACTACAGAGTAATCCAAGCTCAGGCTGGAAGGGACTTTAAGTCCAGCCCCTGCCCCAAGGCAGGATCAGTCATACCTAGACAACTGTCGTTCAAAACTGGGTTCACATGTTCTTAAAATCCTCATGTGATGTGATTCCTTCTCCTCCCCTGTTAAGCGTTTTACTTCAGTGCATACCTACCCTGTAGCAAGTCTGTAACTGGAAGCCCCAGGGTGTGAGCATATGTGACCATACCTTTCTATTTATTTTTTTTTTTAATTGTGTCAAATGGTGATAAGGTGGCCCCATCATTGACTAGTTGCCAGTCTGCTTTTCAGTTAAAGCTGCTGCTGTCCTTATCGTGCTTTCCTACCCTTGGGTAAGAAAGGATCCCAATTCCTGTTCAGGTTGAAAATAAAGTCTTGGTTGCCAAGGTTCAGGTGGCTTGTTTTGGACTAACTAGAGTTGTTTTACATCTAAGGAGTCTTTTGTTGCCAAGCATATTTTTTGTTAACAATCTGGTATTTGGACATGTGCTTGAAACCATCTTGTGTACCCGGGTACATGGAATTAATATCTGCAGGGGGAAAAAGGGCAAACAGCCTGATGAGTTTCTCCTCCCTTGTGTGTATCCATCCCATATGGTTTGGGTTCCTGCATCACCTCCAAGTGTTTCAGGGTCAAGTCCCACTTAACATCACCTCCCTGCTGTGGTGCCCAGCCAGCTGTTCTCCCTGTGACCCTAGCTCCTGGGGGCTCGGGTGCTAGTCATGCTCTAACATGATCATGTCAATTATAAGAGTCTATGCTGTTGGGGTTTTTTGTGGGTTGTCTGTGGTTTTCTGTGTGTGTGTGGCTTTTTTTCCTTTTAATTTTCCTATTTTAAATTATGAAAATGCTGACACCACACTGAAAGGTGTGCAGTAGCCTGGGGACTCCTTCAGTAACAGCTGTGTGTACGTGTCTCATGTTTCCGTGCTCTGTCCCAAACCCATACAGCAGCGTGCAAGGGTGTGTTTCTCCTGCCCAGCTGCTGTTCCTGCCTTTACCCTCAGATGTGGGTAATAACACTTTCTAAAAGGAGACGGAAATAAATATATTCTCCCCCCACCATCTTTGCAGTTTGAAATGATGCATTTTTATTTGGCACCTTGTCTTAATTGCCTGGTATATTGGTATATACACATGCCATCCATCTTTAAAGTATCTCAGAATAAGCATCTAGAACTACCTTGCCATGCTGGGGGGAGTACGATGTAAAAGTCCAAAATGCTTGCAGTCAGGTATTTGCATTTGAAATATGTAATAACTTATAATTTTTTGAAATTACCAAACCTATTTAACACATGAAAAACTTTATCTATTTGAGCTAAATCATAATGGTTAATGATACCAGAAGCAACATTGATATTCTGATGTAATAATTTGTCTGATATTAAAAATACTATTTTATTTCTCTGCTTGTTTCACTAGCTGAACTCCCAAACTCTGCAGTCAGAATGTCACATTTTTTAATTGCAGGTGGTGTAGTTCCCCAGGTTCATGTGTGTGACTCTTGTTTACCGAGTAGAATACACATTGGTGTCTGACATGGAATACAAAAGAAATAAGCTCCCGTTTCCTTAATAAAAGGTGCATCTTCAGTTTTCCAGAACAGAAATATAGACCTAAACCCTACAGAAGACCAAACTAGCATGTCAATACAAAAGGCTAAATACAAGTAATAATAATTAGCACTGAAATGTTAATGATAGTAGTATTTTAAACGCTCTTTTGCTTAAAATATAATTTGACTTTGATATGGATTCTATAAAATGGTGGCAATGACAGAAACACAGCAGTCTGAATGCATCTGCAAGTGGAGCAAATAGATGCAATCTTGTTTTGATAACTTCAGTAACCTCAGCTTTGCCAGTAATGTTGCGGGGGGGGNGTTTAATTTGCAGAGAGATTATTTTAGTATATGTACCTTTTTTTTTGTCTGAAGTCAACTAGGTTTTTGCAACAATCTTTTCATTGTTATTATTTAGATGTGGTAAAAATATGGAATGGTTTATTTGACTGTACAGTCGCTAACTATAGTAATAATGCTTTGAAATCTATGTTTCATTTAATTAAATTTCCAAGTCTCCTTTTCAGGTATTTTTAATGTCTGTCTTTATACAGGTAACCTGAATGCTGTTTAAAATACACATGTACCTACTTCATGTAGGTTGATGTTAATCAGGCTTTGTTTTAGAAATACGACATTCTAAAGTGTCTTGGTAGATTGAAAATAAGACAATTATGCCTGAAGTCTTTTCTGGGAAGTTCTTTTTCTAGTGGATTATAACTATAGATAATAATGAAAGTATTTGTATAAATGGATTAGGCACCAAAACTTTTAGAAAAGCTGCTATTATGAGATTCAGAACTCTTTTTCTCTATTCTGTGAAGATCTTTATATTCCCACAAAAAGCCGGACGTAATGTGGTTCTTGCCACAGGAGTGCTGGCAGTCTGTGTCCAGCTTGTGAGATAGTTCGGTGCTCTGAAAGCTGCTGCTACGTCTTTCTTCTATGAGAGGAGAGGATTGCTGTCACTTGACTCTGGGAACTGTTCTGCGGAAGTGCTTCTTTTAAATTGTCGGCTAAATTACAGCACTGAAAAGCTGAGACCACTTAAAGTGCTGTAAATTATATGTGTATAAATAGAGGAACAGAGCCAGGGTTTGTGGCATGTTTGGAGATCATCACTTAACTGCAGAAGATGAAGAGCGTCCTTGTAGCAATCAAAATGGTTAAAGCTTCTAAACAGTTTACCTGCTACTTGAATCCCTGTTGAATCTACTGGGAAGAGGGAAGTCATGGAGCTCTTGAAAATAACTTTCTACCTCAGTTGTGGTTAGGGCAAGGCTGCAGGGCACTCCTGCTTGTGGCAGCTGCAGCACAGCAGTGAAGTATAGCTTTCGGGGATTAGGTGATGCAAGATGAAGGTAGGAGAGGAATAGGTGCCTAGGGTATTGATTACATGCTGTGAGCTACCATCACAGACCTCTGCCTCGGTTTGAATGGGGAGCCAGTTGAGAGTTTATGGGTCAGGATTAACAGGACCACTGACACAGGAGACATTGTGGTAGATGTCTGCTACAAACCATCTGATCAGGAAGAAAAGGCCTGCTTCAGACAACTGGAAGAAGCCTCACGTTCACAGGCCATTGTCTTCGTGTCAGGGCTTCAACCACATCGATATCTGCTGGAGGGAAAGCACAGGAGAGCACAAACAGTTCAGGAAGATTCTGGAATGCATTCATGGTAACTTCCTGACACAAGTGGTTGAGGAGCAGAACAGGGGATATGCTGTACCAGACCTCACACTTACAAACAAGCAAGAACTGGTTGGAGATGTGAAGGTCGGGGGAAGCCTTGGCTGCGGTGACCATGAGGTAGTGGAGCTGAGGATCCTGGGAGGAGAAGCAAGACAAAAAGTGGGATCACAACCCTGGACTTCAGCAAAGGCAACTCTGGCCTGTTTAGGCCANTGGCCTGTTCAGGCCAAAATCTGCTTGGAAGAATCCCATGGCATAGGGTACAGTCCAGGAGTGAAGAGAGGTATAAGAGAACTGGTCTAGGAGAGCTCAAGACTGATCTATTTACATTTGCAGGAATTTACGTTGTCAAAAATCTTCCATGTTAAGATTGCCAGGGAGGAAATGATTTCTTGATTATGTTTTGAATATGCAGCAGCCAGAATCTAGTCAGGAGGTGGGAAGTCATCATTGTGCAGCTGTGGCTTTCAAACTTCTTTATTCCGCCATTCCTTGTGCTTGGTGACTACCATCAGACTCCATGCTTGCTATTGAGAGGGCTCAATGCTGCTCCCTGTGACAGCATCTCCAGCTGCTTTTACAGAAGGTGACTTGCTTGTTGCTGAATGGCTGCTGATCTTTGACTTTCTCCATGCCAGTTTAAATCTTTGGCTTTCGTTTTATACTGCTATGCTTGGATAGGACAACACCACTTATTTTAAGACAATACCACTGTGTTGCAGTGCTTTATTCCAGGCCATGCTTTGTTTCTTTCACCTCCCAGTGCTAAGAAATCCATGGCCTTGGCAGCGATTCCCATTGCTAGTGTAAGGAGGAGGTATTTTGCAAGATAGTGTTTTGGGGAGTGCTTTCTAGAAGGTGGTACAGGCGAGTTGCTACCTTGGCATATCTGAGAATGGATAGGAAGAGTCTGGGTAGATGCCAGCATTTCAATATAGGTAAATGAAGTTATGTGCTTAGATGAGCATGGACGTGTGTGGGAGCACAGATGACGGATAGCATGGTGGAAAACCCTGTACAAAACACAGAGCCACAGGTTTTAAACAGATAAAAATCCCTAGCTTTCTATGTACTGGCATTCAAGGGATTGTGTCATATGAGCGCAGCTTCTTAATTAGGGGCAACTAGACCTCGATCACCTTGTTTGGGGATCAGTGCTGTGTGCTGCGAAGAGAGTGTAGTATGTGTTTGTCTTTGTGTAGCTCTTTAAGAGTTCATAGGTTGGTCAAGTAGCTGTTATGTGTTCTCTGAACATGTTCTTGAATAATGTAATGCCTATTACCTTTAAGCCTTTAATTCAGTACAACACTTCAGGCAGGTGGGTTTTAAAAATTAACAACTGTCATGTTTTGATCAGGCTGTTAAAAAAGACGTCTAATAAAGTTTAAATTGGAAGTCAGATTAGTAGCAACCTTGTTCAGGTGCGCAGGCCTTGGAATAAAGGTGTACTGTTCACTGTTCACAAAAGAGGCACAGAAATATACAGTGTCACTTAAAATGTGTAGAGGAGTATGCTAACCTTTTTGCACTAATTCTTTGAGAGAGACTGTGGTAGCTTTAAAACCGTATCTTATCTGCTCGCTGTTTGATCTTCTCTTTCTCAGGGCAAACAGAATAGCTTCAGACCTCTCCAGGCTCTATAACTGACAGCAAGTGAGGTTCCTGTTTAATGGATTGTTTAGAGCTTAATTTTCCCCCTGTTCTTCAGGGAATTGGTGTCTCTGAGAAAATAATTGCATGCTTGATGAGGACAGAAACTTTATTGCAGTGGTCCAACAACCTGANAGACATTGTGGTAGATGTCTGCTACAAACCATCTGATCAGGAAGAAAAGGCCTGCTTCAGACAACTGGAAGAAGACTCACGTTCACAGGCCATTGTCTTCGTGTCAGGGCTTCAACCACATCGATATCTGCTGGAGGGAAAGCACAGGAAGGACCACTGACACAGGAGACATTGTGGTAGATGTCTGCTACAAACCATCTGATCAGGAAGAAAAGGCCTGCTTCAGACAACTGGAAGAAGCCTCACGTTCACAGGCCATTGTCTTCGTGTCAGGGCTTCAACCACATCGATATCTGCTGGAGGGAAAGCACAGGAGAGCACAAACAGTTCAGGAAGATTCTGGAATGCATTCATGGTAACTTCCTGACACAAGTGGTTGAGGAGCAGAACAGGGGATATGCTGTACCAGACCTCACACTTACAAACAAGCAAGAACTGGTTGGAGATGTGAAGGTCGGGGGAAGCCTTGGCTGCGGTGACCATGAGGTAGTGGAGCTGAGGATCCTGGGAGGAGAAGCAAGACAAAAAGTGGGATCACAACCCTGGACTTCAGGAAAGACAACTCTGGCCTGTTCAGGCCAAAATCTGCTTGGAAGAATCCCATGGCATAGGGTACAGTCCAGGAGTGAAGAGAGGTATAAGAGAACTGGTCTAGGAGAGCTCAAGACTGATCTATTTACATTTGCAGGAATTTACGTTGTCAAAAATCTTCCATGTTAAGATTGCCAGGGAGGAAATGATTTCTTGATTATGTTTTGAATATGCAGCAGCCAGAATCTAGTCAGGAGGTGGGAAGTCATCATTGTGCAGCTGTGGCTTTCAAACTTCTTTATTCCGCCATTCCTTGTGCTTGGTGACTACCATCAGACTCCATGCTTGCTATTGAGAGGGCTCAATGCTGCTCCCTGTGACAGCATCTCCAGCTGCTTTTACAGAAGGTGACTTGCTTGTTGCTGAATGGCTGCTGATCTTTGACTTTCTCCATGCCAGTTTAAATCTTTGGCTTTCGTTTTATACTGCTATGCTTGGATAGGACAACACCACTTATTTTAAGACAATACCACTGTGTTGCAGTGCTTTATTCCAGGCCATGCTTTGTTTCTTTCACCTCCCAGTGCTAAGAAATCCATGGCCTTGGCAGCGATTCCCATTGCTAGTGTAAGGAGGAGGTATTTTGCAAGATAGTGTTTTGGGGAGTGCTTTCTAGAAGGTGGTACAGGCGAGTTGCTACCTTGGCATATCTGAGAATGGATAGGAAGAGTCTGGGTAGATGCCAGCATTTCAATATAGGTAAATGAAGTTATGTGCTTAGATGAGCATGGACGTGTGTGGGAGCACAGATGACGGATAGCATGGTGGAAAACCCTGTACAAAACACAGAGCCACAGGTTTTAAACAGATAAAAATCCCTAGCTTTCTATGTACTGGCATTCAAGGGATTGTGTCATATGAGCGCAGCTTCTTAATTAGGGGCAACTAGACCTCGATCACCTTGTTTGGGGATCAGTGCTGTGTGCTGCGAAGAGAGTGTAGTATGTGTTTGTCTTTGTGTAGCTCTTTAAGAGTTCATAGGTTGGTCAAGTAGCTGTTATGTGTTCTCTGAACATGTTCTTGAATAATGTAATGCCTATTACCTTTAAGCCTTTAATTCAGTACAACACTTCAGGCAGGTGGGTTTTAAAAATTAACAACTGTCATGTTTTGATCAGGCTGTTAAAAAAGACGTCTAATAAAGTTTAAATTGGAAGTCAGATTAGTAGCAACCTTGTTCAGGTGCGCAGGCCTTGGAATAAAGGTGTACTGTTCACTGTTCACAAAAGAGGCACAGAAATATACAGTGTCACTTAAAATGTGTAGAGGAGTATGCTAACCTTTTTGCACTAATTCTTTGAGAGAGACTGTGGTAGCTTTAAAACCGTATCTTATCTGCTCGCTGTTTGATCTTCTCTTTCTCAGGGCAAACAGAATAGCTTCAGACCTCTCCAGGCTCTATAACTGACAGCAAGTGAGGTTCCTGTTTAATGGATTGTTTAGAGCTTAATTTTCCCCCTGTTCTTCAGGGAATTGGTGTCTCTGAGAAAATAATTGCATGCTTGATGAGGACAGAAACTTTATTGCAGTGGTCCAACAACCTGAATACAATTGTGACACTATACGAGAAACTTCAAGCAAATAGCCCATTCAGAAACCTTACGTAACCATGGCAGGTTTGAGTTTCCAGCAGATTTGAGTGTGCCTTTTTGATTATCATCTGATGTGAGAGGAGGCTTAGAGTTTCAGGTTCACAATAAACCTATTCAGAGCCACTCTTTTATTGGCTTGAACAGTATCTGCAGAGTTCTCTTCATCTTTGGCTTTACTAAAAGAAACTATTTAAACTTAACCAACAAGCAGGGATCCTGGAATTATAAGCAGAGTATCATTTTGTTTTGATCAGACCATCTATTACTTTGGGCTCTATCTGGAGTTCTTAAATGACCCCGTTTATCTCTTCTGCATCGTGGAACTTCTAGTACTGTTCCATGCAACTTGTTTTTTAAGACTTCAAATTACTTTTAACCCATTTACTGGGTTAAAAACTCTGGCCCTGGGCATTCCTGCCACAGAGTCTGTCTGAAGCTGCAGGTATTAAGTGTAAATTTTGGGTTACATTAAATGTACAGCCTTTTCCCCTGTCCTCGTGCAGTTCAGCATAACAGGAAGGACAGCATGAGGTACTGACAGGTGGGAGAAGGTTGGAGTTGAAAAAGAGCAGGTATTTTCTGTGTGTTTCAGGGGGAAAGCTGAGGTTTTGTAGATTTGTGATCCTGTTCGTTTTTTTTTTTTTTTTTAAACCCTTCCAAAAAACCCAGAAAGCAAACTGGCTTTGCCCCTCTGTTTTCTTCTCATAGACTGAAGTCTTTCCTGTTGATTGTGGGATCTACTGTAGTTATTCTCTCATGTCCTTGTTGTTCCTAGCCTGGTGAACTTCTGCATGCTCTTCAGGCAACTCCTGGAGATAATTTTGAAATTCTAGTGACTGTACATTGTGGCTCTTGGCTCATACATGTGAAATTTTACACAATACTGCAGAGCTGAACATGCTCAATAGCTTTGGGAGAAATTCTGATAGCATGCATTCTACTTCAGAAGTCTTTCTCAGAGTTGACATGAATGGAGATATTTAAGCTTTTTAAGAGTGAGGATCACTGAGAGATGTTTCAGTGCAGGTTCTAGAACTGTACCTTGGAATCTCCTGCTGTAGTTCTGGAGATTGTAAGTTTGTCTTCTTTTGAGATACACCTATTCATTTCCATCTTGTCTGAGAGAGAATATTGACTTCTATCATGTGAGATTCTCTTAAAAAAATGGAGGCCAGCTCTTACTCCTTCATACTGTGTTATCTCTGTGCAGGAGTAAAAGTCTATATTTTAGACAAAGTGGAATCATTTGTTTTATGTTAAATTGTTAAAGTCTCCTGTGGTGTTTGGTGGTCCATCTTCTGCTATAGAAAAACTTTTGAGCTTTCCATTTCTTTATATGTGGGAAAGTATTTTTGTGTTATGGCTTGCTGGTGTATCTAGGGTGATTAAAATAGATGGTCTGTGCCAAGTTCCTAGGTGTCGAGGTGGGATCAGTGAAGTCTGAAATATATGAATAAATACTATTGAACTAGAAGACTTCTAATACTGATATTATTTTTTTTTTTATTATTCCAGGAATGTACTCCGGAGAACCTGGAGCTTAAAAAGAAGATTTTCGGTCAGTTAGATCTTGTTGTTGGTGACAATGTTATCTTGAGCAGCTCGACCTCTTGTCTCTTACCCAGCAAATTGTTCACTGGCCTTAAGCATGTTAAGCAGTGTATTGTGTCACATCCTGTAAGTATGATGGCATGTTTTGTTTTTGTAGTAGTAGTAGTAGTACAGGTGTTTAACTAAACTGCCTCAAACTCTTCCCTGCAGACTGAAAGATACAGAAGGATATTTGGAGTGCTTGTGTGCCATCATTAGTGTGCGGGGGCCTGACTTTGTCAGAAAAGCTTCAGTTTGGTCAATCTGTGAGCAGCATCATCTACTAAATTGAGCGGATGTATGCATGTTTCATACAGTTGGCTCAAGATAAGCTGTGTAAGCTGTTGTGCTCATATGGTTTTGTGTTACTCAAACTACTGGCTCTCAAAATGTATGAATTCTGTGTTTTGAAGACAAACCTATAAAATTCCCTACTTTCTTCTTGTGGCATGATTAGTCTTTCCTAGTATCCTTTTTCAGCTGCTGTTGGGTAACACTACGGATGCAAACAGTGAACTGCATGTGCTTATCAGGTAATATCAATAAAAGATGGAAGGTTTTGAGTCTGGTTTCTTCAGTTCTGATGCAGAAGCAGTATACCGCAAGAGGAAAAGCAGGAGGATGAAATGGAACAAATTGTACTTGGAGCTGAATTTGCATGCTGTGTGACCAGCTGGGACAGGGCAGTGATGTAGAAATGGCATGACTAGAGGTGGCACCAGAACCTGGAAATGCTGAAGGGCACCTGTGAGCTTCTGTAGAGGTCTATGTGGGGCTGCCAGACAGCAGTTTATCACAGCACTACTCAGTATGGAAGAGCATTTTGTCCTAATCACTGGGATTCTTACTGCTTCTGTTTTCCACTACTCGATAGCTAATGAAGTTGTTAGCCTATTTTTAGTCTGGTGTTTGACAGATCAGTTAAGAGGACTGTTGTTATGAAGGTTTGCAGTATCTGGAGAAAGGTCTGCAATGTGGTAACGACATGTTGTCTGTCCAGGGCATCCCTCAAGGTGGAGAGTAAATGTCAGTTCCCTGGGCATGCTCAAGAGTGGCAGCATGAACACAAAAAATACAGTGCTACTTTACTGTAATGTCTCTACGGCTACCTGTAGCCTAATGCTGCACTGTCAAAGCATTTGGTTAGTCCCTTTCTGACACCCTTCCACTACCACCATTGTGCCTTGGGGTGGTTGGGAAGCAAAAGGAACAAAAGGATTGGTTTCTTTCTTCATAATTAGTTTTCATCTCCTTTTAATTAAAAGAAGAAAAAAAAAAAAGTCAGACTTCAAACCCGTGTCTAGGTTTAGCTTTTCTCCAGTCTAAAATTCAGTAGTCCCTTATCTTCTATTTCTAGGGTTGTAACTTTCTGTAGTGCAAGAGAAGAGAGAATGTCTCTTCTAGACTTCTCTATTAAGTAACTATAGCTATGATATTTTTTTAACCAATTCCTGGGCTTCTGCCTGTTCTCTGACTGTTTGTCAGTCTTTACATTACTCTTTCTTACTGTTTTCCCAAGTTGATCTGTACCAGTTGACTTGTTTAGTCTGAGCTGCAGTCTTTATAGGAGCCACTTCTGAAACCAGGTTTTATCAGATCTGGAAAGGTAGCTAGTCCCTGCGTAAACATTTTCTAGGTTGCTGTTGTAAGGATTTTCCAAAGCAAATACACTGGAGTGCCTTAAAATGTCTAATTGTTCTGAAATGGCTTTGCCATCCAACTGAGACTATTTTCTTGGTAATCTCAGCTTCACTCAAAGGGGAGTGTACTGGAGAAACTGTGAGCCAGTGTAGTCTTCCAAGGGCCTTTCTGCATCTGTTATATCAGGAAACATGCTTGCTTTGTTGGCTTCTGGTGTTTTTTGTTTTAACCATGGCCTTACAAACAGCTTGAATACAACGTGGACATGGGGACAGTAGGACATGGGGAATGGTGGCTGCAGGAAGCAAGCAGCTCTGGAAGACACTGTGAAAACAAAAAGTTTTGATGTACTAGAAAAATTAAAAGCTAAAGTTGTCAATCCTCTGGCAGAGGTGAGTGTGTTGAGGAGAAATGAAATGAAATGCCCAAAGGGCAGGAGCTCATCCCTTTGCTTAACATAGCAATAGATTCAGTAATTAGAAAAAATAAAAGGAATCCCATAGCACAGCTGTGTGATATAAATGCATGGAATACATGTAGGTACAGCTGTTCACTGCAGGCAGTTACATGCAGTGTATCGGTAGAGGTTTTCTGCAGAGCGGTTCATTTCTCATGTGCTGTGTACACCTGCTAGGTCACACAGCTAGAAATAATGAAGTAGAGAAGGCTGCGTGCCATTGAGTGAAGTTCCTTGCCGTGTAATCAAATCGCCTTAAAATGTGTTAACCTATATCCGTTAGATTTTTTTTTTAACTCCACTACTCCTGTTGGAAGTTGCTTGTGTCTTTTAATTTTTGTTTCAATCTTATTAACAGTCCATTAAAATTAATTTGATGTGTGTTGGCAGCTTTTGTCTATCTTAATTCTTTCTCTGTGCTTACTTTGTCATATTCTTTCTTAGCTTTCATTTTGTTAGGGTGAGTAAGGTGAGCTCTTCTGCTCCCTGAAAAAAGGCTTTGTATTCCCCTTCTCATTTTTAGAAACCTTCCCCCACCCCCAATTTAATTCACATTTTACCACTTTCAGTTTTTACTAGCATCTATTATCTCACTCCTAAAAAAATTGTCTTTGTCCATCTCCTCAGTGTGCTCATGAACACACCCGTATACTCCCTGTGCCAAGTTCATTAAATAGAATATTTCAGTAAGATGACTGTCAACACTAATCTTGGAATAAATTTATAATAGCCTCAGTCTCTCTCAACAATTAACTTGTCCTCTTCCTGATTGAAACCTGTGATATACTTAAGGGTTAGACAAGCCTTCAGAGAATTTATTGGTGCTTGCAGGGGTTTGAGTCTTGCTAAATTGCCTGGCACCACACCTGCAGTGGTGTCCATCGCACTGTTCTCAGCGTTGGTAGTGACACTGCCAAAGAGACTGATGTGAGAAAGGTTATGTTGGAACACAGGGCACTTTAAAGGGAATGAAGTAAGTGTGTTACATCAGTAGTTAGAGCAGACGTAGCCTACAACAGGTTATGTTGGTCAGACCTTACCGTAAAAGGAACCATAAAAGTATGGAAAAGAAAGAACATACAGAGAGGAAAGACTGCCTGCACATTGCTACATGACTAAATCCTGTACTTGCATTTACGTCAGCCCAGTTAAGAGCGGTTGACTATAAGGGAGGATGGTGAAAGAGTCAGTACTTAATTACCATCCTTTAAATGTTAGTGTTATTTCTGTTAGTAACTTATGATAAATTAGCTCCTTCTATTGCCTGGAAACTGGAGGGGGGGCTCAGTTTAACACCTTAAGAATATGTCTGAAGGACTGCTGCTTTTGGAAAGAGTATGCAGGCAGTGTTACTGCCTGTAACACTATGACCTGAAGAACTTTTAGCTGCTTCTAGGATGTTCTTTAGAATTTTTTGTTTATTACTTCAAAAATAGGTTACACAAAGGTCTTGACTTGAAGAGAAATTACATTTAGGAAGAGTCAGGGAGAGGTAACTTTTTTTCTTAAAGTAGGTACAGTGTTTGAAGATAACCTGTTCTGCAGCTTTTTCAAAGTATGTTTTATGTGATACCTGTTACCGTGTTTAGTATATATTTACAGGCTTGGGCCAGTAGCAGCTTATCTATGAAGTGTTGCATCTTACAGGTGGTGTTTAGCAATGATTTTGTTATAAAGTTCTTGAATATCTGAAAGGAAGTGCCTTGCTTCATTTGGAAAGAAGAGGTGGTGGCCATATGTCTTACAACAACAAACAGCCTTGAATATTGAGAAAACATTGGTTGCTCACGTCAGTATAAAGTCTGCTAGTACTGTTTGAGTGCTGTTATCTTTAGTGTAGCTCCATGAACTTTGCTGGGGTTAAACAGTTAGATTTAATGCAAGATTTAATTTTTTTTTATTTGAATTAATACACCAGCTTTTATCAGATTGGTGAAGTCTTACTGTGTTCACTGGAAGATATCCACACTACTAGCAAGCTATAAAGATGCTTTGTATTAACTTGTTCTGTTAATCTGTTGATAGTTGACATTTTTCTTTTGTGTTTCTTCTTGAGGTAAATCCCCCTTACTTTGTGCCGTTGGTTGAAATTGTTCCTCATCCAGAAACAGACCCTTCTACTATAGAGAGAACATATGCCCTGATGAAGAAGATTGGTCAATCTCCTGTCAAACTAAACAGAGAAATTGAGGGCTTTGTTCTGAATCGGCTTCAGTATGCCGTGATAAGTGAAGCCTGGAGACTTGTGGGCGTATGTATTTTATTTTTTTTTTTCCAGTTTCTATACACACAGACTGCCTGTTTTGTAGATGTGATAAATGAGATTGTGTATTTAAATTTCGTATAAAATTCTGTTTTCTTTATTAAATTGTCCCTTATGAACATGAAATATATACTAACATGTAAATTAAAAACAGTAAGAAGTTATGTTAGTTATAAATAGCAAAGACTGAGAAAAACAGTGATATGATCATAACAACTGTCCTTTATCCCACTTTCTTTTGAGAATACTGTCAGTTTCAGGGCAATGGAAAGAAAACCTTTAAAAGCACAGAAATCAAAATACTGGTTTTTCTTTTTTCTAGGTTGTCTCGTAATTTCCTGTTATTTTCTGAATGTTGCTGGCCTACTCTACAGCGGTTATGAAAACAATATTTTAAATGCTTTTCTCTTTGGTCGTTCAGAAATTGTACTTATAGGTTCAACAGTTATTTGATACTTGTAGTTAAAGACAGATGTCTCCTCGTTCTGCCCATTCAGACTTCTAGCTGAGAATCATTTGTTTGTGCCCCTTCAGCTTTTCCCACAGTTACCTGTTCCTTGCTGCAAAGACTGATCTTTCATCAGGAAGAGCTGAATTATGAGTCTATTGCTTTTGTGTTGAGAAGAGATTCAATTGGGCTTGAGTAGGGCTTACTTTTTTGTCGTGGAGAGTCTTTTGATTTTTCAAGCTGTTGAAAACAACCATGCACACAAATATAGGTAAAGTTCTTAAAATTAAGGTAACATTAACATATCATAAACAAAGCAACTGATTTTCCAAAACAGTATCTAAACATAGTTGATGAACTGATTTTGCTTATCTCTAATTGGCTTCTACTAGCAACACAATACAACAATATAAAGGAGCTGGTGAATAATAATAAGTAAAACAGTACTGTTAGGAATCCATATGAATGGGTTCAGGGAACATTTAGACACCCTGATGTTAAAGGAAAACCATGCAGAAGCAGCCTTCAGCTGACGAAGTCTCAAAGACTGGGCTGCTGGGAGCTGAGGCAGGTGCATATCATTGAAAGTATCACTCTGTATTTGATCTTCAGTTAGGGAAAGCATATAAGAACACTTCATGGGATACTATTGGAAAAGAGGTATTGATTTATGAACTGTATGGATGCTTTTTGTGTGTGTGGTGGTATGTGAATAGTAACAAAATAGTGCTTAAAGCGCTGACAGATAATAAAAGTTGCTCTTGTTGTGCATCATCAAAGTTTCCAAGTTATTCTGGTTTTGTATAATTTTATTGCTTTTCAGGCAAATACACATTTAAACTGTAACAGCTTTGGTGGCTGTATTTCCATTCCAGAAGCCTGGACAAAATAGAGCTATCAAAGGTCTATAGTTTCAGCTGTGTGACTTCAGGCTACGTGCTGCCTTTGATGGGAGGAGAATCACTGCAGATACGTGAGAGCTGCAGGCCTGGGGCAGCCTCTCTCTTTCTACTGTTGTGCTGCCAACTTAGTCATTTTTATTGCAAGTCACGTTCTTCTGGTGTTTCCACTTTCAAAGTGGGGAAAAATACTTCTTGCTTCTGATTGTTAAGTCACTTTTCAGTTGTTATTGTTGAAAACATCGGCCTCCCCAATTCTGAGTCTTTGAGAGGATCCTAAAAATCAAGTTTTACTTGCATTGATTCCTTCTGGTAACAAATATTCCTTACTGTAAGAAGCACTGGGAGTGGAAGATAAGCTACAAAAATTAGTAGGAGGGACATATTAATAAAACATTCTTGTCCAAAATGACCACCCTATTATCCTTTTGTGGTTAGATATGTAAATTGTATGTATTGGATGAGGCAATCCAAGTCGGCTTGGATGCAGAACACAGACATTCTTGTGAATACCACAAACACTGTGGTATTTTGATGGTAATAATTTGACTATTGTAAAAGAACAATGAGACAGAGCCATAAAATATAATTTCAAGCTTTTTTTAGTGGTTGTAAAGGTCTGAACAAGTATCTTTGTATGTCTGCAGTAAAACTGATCAGTGCTCCTATTTCTATTACAAGTTTTCTTTAGTTTCAACATGGTGAATGCTTGAGAAAAATCTGCGTCATTGCTGGAGGACTGTTGTATTTGCACTGCAGTGTATCAGTGCTTTGCCACCTGACAAAGACATAGGTATTCCAGATATAAATGCTAAGTATGAACCAGGAGAGAAACATAGCAGCAGTCTCCAAGTGTTTTGAAGCAACTTGAAATGATCTTAAATCAGCCCCTTTGTGTAAACAACTATCTGGGGTTTTTTTAAGGATTTTGCTGAGATGCAGGCTTGAAAGTTCTCATCTGCGTCCTCACCTCAAAAATATTTACAGTAAAGGCAGGGGACTAATCTTACACATGTGCGCATATACTTTTATCAAAGTCCAAATTCAGACACCTTTGCATGGACCAAAACAGTCTCATTATTTCTGTTTTGGTTTTTTGGGGGGGGGTTGTTTTTGTTTGGTTTTGGTTTTTTCCCATCAGTTGAGCTTACTTCATTCAAGAAACTAGTGGAAACTTCCCCGATGGAAGTATTTATGTACTGTTAAAAAAGGCATTGGTGGTAGGACAGACATGCAGCTACAGCTGTACTAACAACATTTATCTGGAAAACTTTATCACAAATGGACTGAGCAGCTTGCAGGATAAGTTTGAGTTCCCAAGTGTAGCTCGGCAGCTGATGGCCTGCCAGTCTCTCTCTCTTCTTTAGCAGAGCTGTGGTGGGTGAGGCATGGGACAGGGGTCATACGATGGGAGAAGGGCTCTGATACAGAGCGTGAACATAGAATCATAGGGTTGGAAGGGACCTCTGGAGATCATCTAGTCCAACCCCCCTGCCAGAGCAGGGTCACCTAGAGCAGGCTGCACAGGAACACATCCAGGCGGGTTTTGTACGTCTCCGGAGACGGATACTCCACCACCTCTCTGGGCAGCTTGTGCCAGTGCTCTGCCACCCTCAAAGTAAAGAAGTTCCTCCTTATGTTTAGGTGGAACTTCCTATACACATGGGGCTGTATAGAAAGCAATGTGGTAAATATGGCAGCTTGCTAGGTGATGCTTGGACCCAACTTCTGCCATGTGGGTCCAAGAGTAGGAGAGGCTATAACACAGCCAGAAATCTTAGGTAAGGGCCTGCCAGCAGCTTGGGTTCAGGCTCAGACTCCACATGGTGCTCAAATTGCATGTGGGCATGGATGCTGGAGCACAGGAGCATAATTCAGGGCAAAGTGATGAAAGTAGTAATGAGAAACCTGGGTATCGGGATACAGTTTGTCTTTCCCAAAGGTGCTGGGATCCCCAGGAGCACACACGGGGAGGCTGAGATTTATAAGCTGGGCACTAAATGGGTCCTGTGAATGAAGGACTGGGCCAAACGTGGGAGCAGGAAGTACAGAGTTAAGATAGTAACAGATTTGGAGACCTGAAGGTTAAGATCCCGATTTGTAGGAAAGTAGCAGAATGAAAACTCGTTTGGAGACATATGGTTGGGTGCTGAGAATTTTGGCCGTGTGGATAGTTAGGAACGTGGATTTAAGGATGCAGACGTTTGACTTCACAAGAACTTAGAAGCAAAGACCATAGATTCATTCGTAAGCCTAAAGGAAGGAATTGAAGCAAGTGGTCCTCTTTGAGGGAAGAGTGTTACAATGAGGTATTTCATTTTGGATCCAAGTTAGTCTTTGTGTGGCAAGATTTCTTTTTGAACATTGTTTTCACGTGCAAGTCATGAACGCTTGGGCAGTGGAGGTGTTTGTGGCAGGAACTTTTTGTATCAGTTATCTCTGTCTCCCCATGCTCCACGTTTAGTCCATGAAAAAGCAGATACAGGGAACACTCCTGTCTGTCTCTTTAAGGTCATGTGTCTGAGAACTTTCTGTAGGACCTCATGGAGTGCGTGTGACTGACGTTCTTGTAGGTGTCTTATGTTTTTAATTCTTAGGTCTCTGGTAGAAGTGTTGCAAAGCTGATCATGATGCAAGTAAAAGATTGTACTGTGAGATGTTGGGGTTGAAGATCCTTATTCCTGTCTTCTCAACCCTAAATTTTGATATTAAAAGTTTGGAACCATTAGAATAATCTGTAGCCAGTAACAGGAAAAATATCTCCAACAGCTTTCTCTGTTATTCCCTGTTACCGTTTATTTACTTTCTTGTGTCTCCATTGAGAATGGTCACTGGTATATCTGATTCCATTCATAACCCTTGGAGCAGAGACTTACTGCCTTTAGTTGTCTGGGAAGCACCCTGTGCACTACTGACACTATTACTTTTATAGTTTTACCAGTACCAATACATTCTATAGTAGCTTGGAATTATGTTGCAAAAGAGTGTTGGTTAAATAGCTTGACTTGGTCATGTTCTGAAGGTAAAGTTTTGGTTGACTTCATCCAGAAAATAACAACAAAACATTTTCACTAACGCTTTAGATCAGAAGTCTCAAAGTTTACTCCAAATATCTAGGACTATCCTTTTACCGTGGATTACTGAGTGGAAGCTTATCTTGGTGAAATATTTTGCTAAGCATCACCTGGAATTTGCAAGGAGGTCATGAAATACAGCAGCAGAGATAGTAAGGAGAACATGGCAGTTTTTCAGCCCTGATCGGATTTAGGAGTTTCAGCTGCTTTTAAGAACCTGCTAAAACTATTTTGTGTGATGGATTGTATGATAAGTGTCTTAAGAGTCTGTATTTTCCTCTGTATAAGCTTTTGATACTCTCTTAATGTATTTTTTTCTTTAGAAGTGGGTCGTCTTCTACATTATAGTAATTGTAAAAGACAAGAAGAATGTGCAGTCCTGCCATTTTTGTTTAATCTTCTAGAAGGTAAACACTCATGGTTTGGCTGTGCGTCCATTTTAGTTTGTTTTCACAGCAATCAGGTGCATTGGCTTCAGTCCCTAATTTATGTAGCTGTCCCTTCTCAGGTGACTAGCTTGGCAGTCCTTAAATGCTGGCAAGACTTTTGTAATTCCAAATACCTTATTATTAATAATCGTATTATAGAGTTATCCAGAGGATCTTTCCAAAAGATCAAAGGTAAGGCAGAGGGTTAAACATCTAGTTACAGTGCCCCATAAAAGAGGGGTATCATAAAAGGAAGGTTAAAGGGCCAGGGAGAAAAATAGTGTTGATACTGTTTCTTACAGGGTGAGGTGAGTGAGGGTGCCATGGAAGAAGGAAGATAAAGGCCAGCAAAGTGAGGAGGTGTGAAGTGTGTAGGACAACAAGTTTCTCAAACATGGTGAAATGGAAAGAGATGTAGCTGGTAGAGGGATCTAGGAGAAAAGTCATATGCTCAAAATGACAGTACTGGAAAAAGATCTCATCAGGGCGTGGATGGAAGGGACTTGATTGAAGTGATAGTGAAGAGAAGGGTGTAACAAGTGCTGCTGAGACAGAATGCATATATTAGTAGCAATCAAAAAAAAAAAACAACCTGGATTTGGGAGATACAGAGGATGAAGTGGGAAATTTGGAAAGTATGTGGTCTGGGTTGGAGTAGAGTCCAAAATAACTCTATAGACAATCAGGAGTGAGTAGGAGAACATGATGAATTGGTAATATGAGAGAAAGGGAGATTGTTTTTTTTCTTTTTCCATGTCACGCTTAATATGATTACAAACCAATTTGGTGACAGAAGTTGTGATGTGGGTGTGACTCACAGATGAAAAGACTGTTGATTAAAACCAAGCAGGTTGGCTCGGGGCCTAAAGGTGGAGACTGCAGAACTGCCACAGGTTTTTGGAAAGGAGAAGAGGGACCCTGCATAGCAAAAAGCACTAATGAAATACCAAAAGAGCATTAGAACAATACTGTGGCATCACAGGAGATTAAAATCCCCAGGAAGATGAGATTGTGGTATATAAATGGTGCCATAAGAAGTCTGGAGGATTCTGAGCTCGTCTAGATCTTGACATTTGACTGGTCATTGGGGTCACTGAGGATTTTGATGGAATTTATTTTAAATTAAGATCTTAATTCTGTAGCTGTGAAAGCTTCTGGTGAAGTCTAACACACTTCCTCTTCCTTCTGACACATGCTCAAAGGGAAGGCTTACAGGAAGGTTACCCAGGATGAAGTGGATGAAAAATCCCCTTGGGAAGATTGTTTCACACCTAGACTTAATGAAACTGGGTTGGAACTCTTTCTTGTTTACTTCTTAGCATAAGCAACGATCCTTGTAGAAGACACCTTGCTGACCTTGCACCCACCCTGCTGAATCATTCCACCAACTTATGATCGCCTTGACATAAGCGGCAGTAGGGTTATTCCCTAGGGGAGGATGGTCTAATTTGTTTCTTATTTATGTGTTTTTAATTTCTGAAGAGAAAAACTAAAAAGCATTTATTTAAGAGGGTCTATGTGACAAGGAGAAACTGAGCTCACATGTATAGAATAACATATCCCTCAACCGGAGGGATCTGTCATGTTTTCCTCTGGCAGCAGCAATTTTTGCCTTTTAGCAGCTGTAACCATAAAATTACAGCTATAGTCAAAAGGCCAAGAGCAAAGAACTCATCTCATGATTGAGAGGGCACCTGGTCTTCAAATTTCAGTACCAAAGCTGAGGACTATGGTAGCAAAATAAATAAATCAATTTTTTAATTTGAAAATCAATTTGCAATGATTCTGAAGTGTTTAAAGAGCCTGTTAACTCTTTAACGTTATGTTTACAGCTTTTAACTGCTGCTGTGGTTCAAATGCTTCTCTGGAACTTGTGGTTAATCTTTTGTCCACAAATCCATGTCAACCAGGAAAAAAAACATCTCTCATCAAACACAGCTTTACCAGCACAACTCATTGTTTGGATGAAGCACCCCCAATAGAAGAGTGCTTTTGTTGACTTTGCTGATGACATTCAGAGAAATTGTGTTGCCATGTCAGGGGAAAAAACTTTCACAGAACGTATGGTGCCTGTGTTAGTTACACTGATGCTGGTCTGTAATCTGAATGCTGTCTGACGTTTTCGTCTAGTCCTGTCTTTATGCAGACCTTCCTGTCTGGCTCTAGATTAGTTACTTTACTGTGCCTATGCCTTATCTTTATGTTGAAGAAAATAATACTTCCTTATCCCTGCCATTTTATATCTAATTAAGTTGTTACCAGAGCTGCATGTTCCATATATGGTGGGTAGATCTTAATAATTACATTATTGTTTCCTTTTCAAGATAGAGTTCAAAAGCCACCTGCAACAGGGATTCAGCCAGGCTTATTTTTGTTAGGAGCAATGCCTACTAACAGATCAAGGCTTGAGGCTGAGTCTTATAAAAGGCTGTATTTAATCCTGAGATAATGAAATGTCATGTCTGTAGCCAGCTGTAGAAGTTATGTTGCTCCTTGGTTTATAACTTTCTTTTAAAGTAACAGTAGATGATGTAGTTGATGAACACAGCAGAATAGTGTGGGTGGGATTCAGCTCACTTAAGGTGGGATTTCTACAATGTAGGCATTGACATCCAAGCTCCTTGCTCATCTTTCAGTTGGTGAGGAGAATTAGGCCCTTTTAGGACACAACTCATCTTACCTATTCTAGGTGCCTGCTTTAGGATCATAGAACGGTTTGGGTTGGAAGGGTCTTAAAGATCATCTAGTTCCAACCCCCCTGCCATGGGCAGGGACACCTTCCACTGGACCAAGTTGCTCCAAGCCCCATCCATCCTGGTCTTGAACACTTCCAAGGAAGGGGCATCCACAGCTTCTCTGTGCAACCTGTTCCTGAAAGATGCTGATTTCTGTTTTCTCCCTGAAGATTATAGAGAGTCTAGATGCCTAGCTCAGATGTCAGTGTCTAGAATAGGTAAGGAGATCTGTCCTGCATGCCTGTAACTCTAGCTGATAACTATGTGATACAAAAGAGCATCCACCTGCGAGATGGAAATTTAACAGAAAAAGATGTGTCTTTGGCCAAGCAGATGAGTATACCTACTTGTATTCTGCAGCTCAGAGAGGCTTGTGGAGAAAGAGGTGTACTGATTGAGGAAGGCATCTGAAGGTAGGGTGAGAAGACAAATTAGAAGCAGTTTAGCATGTCTTTCACCTGCTTAACCAGAAGGAAATGTTTTTATGTTTCTGGGAGTAAGGACAAGTTCTTGAAACCAAGCTTTATCTGATGGAAGTGGTTAGAACAGGTCTTAGTTAATTCCTATCATTCTAGTAGGTGAAAAACAACTTCATATAATAAATATTATTCTTCTCAAGTAAATCTGTTAAGGTAATGAACTGTAACTTTTTTTTTTAACAAGTCTTCATGTGCTTGCCCTAACCTGATGGGGGCGTTGACTTTCTTGTAAGTGCTACCATGTGGGTGGAACGGCAGTGCTCAACTTAACAGGAGAAAAGCTTCATTTTTCATGCTTTGTATCCTGCCAGCTCTGAGATGTGAGACTGGCAATGAACTTGAGAACCTGGGCAGGTTGAGGCTGGGTAGGTTGAATGTTCAGTGAATTTTGTGGGAGGGAGTGGCAGCTGCATTGCCTACGTGTTTGGTCCCAGGCTTTTTTGGCCTCAGGAGTAGTACTCACTGGTGCAGCCCTGTTCCGACAGTTGTGACTCTGCCCAAAAATCCAGAACTAAGAGAATATGAAGGGAAGTGTAAGATTTAGACAAAACTCCTGTACTTAAAAGGACTGGTGTAATACTTGGATTTGATAAAACTCTTTTGTTCATGTGCTATTGAGAGTGTCATGTTTGCTCTGTGTCCTTCAATTCTCAGTTTCTGAGAAAAAAGTATACTGGCTAACATGAACAGCTCAATTTCATTTTAGTACATGAATTATTGTAAGTAATAAGTATTGGGCAAACTAGTGTTTACAAACAGTACATACTGTATGAAAAAGTATTAATTTATAAAAAGGTATTAATTTATAAATTTAAAAATAAGATACTGTCAAAATGTGTCAAAGTATATTTGGATTATGAAGTACTGCAAGATTGGATATGTGAATGAGTGTTTATACTGAATCATAGGAAGGCTTGCATAATAGATGGACATTTCTGGCAAACAGTTATGTTTCTGTTTGCAAGCTGACTGCTATTTCTAGCCTTAGTTTTTATTACTTCTTTGATTTTTTTAACTATGTATAAAAAGCAGGCAATTTTGCATTAAACTCAAATATTCACAAATCTTCCTTCCTGTTCTGCTTTTGCTACTTAGGAAGGAGTAATATCTCCTACTGATCTAGACCTTGTGATATCTGATGGACTGGGAATGCGATACGCATTTATTGGACCTCTGGAAACCATGCATCTTAATGCAGAAGGTAGGTAGTTAAAGTGACATGAATATGAAGGGAAGGCTTACATTGCACAAGGCTCTGGAAATGTTTTATAACAAACCAGGTTAGGATTGCTGCAACTATGACTCGTCTCTCTCTTTATTGTAATGATAAGAAAAGGGAAATTTATCTAAAACTTGAGGATGGATGGAAAGAAATGGATATTGACTATCGTACTGTAGGTGATGAAGTGAAAGATGACAAATCATTGCAACAGTAGCTCTGTACTTAATTTTTTCCGTGATTTGTCCCAGTGCTTTGCAAACATTGCTGTACCCCTATTTCAGAACCGTCTGAGTGTCAGGAAAAGAAAGTATTGAAAAAGTTTATCTGATAATCCGGTGCCAACAGAAACTCACTTTCTGTCGATGAGTGCTTACCCCGACCCTGAATTCGTAGCAGACTCAAGTGTAAATGTCACTGGTGCTAGTTTGCTTTAAGCTGGCTTAAATCCTGAGTGAACTAAAATTGCTTCTGTCCACAAAATACTGTGCGTACAAAGTTGACTTGACAAAGCAGTCAAGTAACAGTTCAACATCTGACTTGCATAATCAAGACAGATTTTAGATGCTTTTGGAATAGTATACATGAATCACAGCTAAATAAAAAGTGAATTGTATAAAATGAAATAAAAATTACAGATTAGGGTTACAAAGATTTGAATTTAACAAAACATGAGAACTTCAAGAAGTGAAGGTAAACTAAATACAACTTTTTAGCTCTTTATATCCTAGGCTCTGTCTTTATTCTGCTTTTGTATGATCCCTGACATGGTAGGCCCCTGCTCCATTACTGGATCTTTTAGGCAGTGCTGCAATGCCTAATAATAAAATAAAAATAAGAAACCAAGATCATAAACTATCAGTGTGCAATGAGAAGTGTTATCTTATGTCTACTTGTTGGTTAGTTACGTGGCAGAAACTTAAGTCTCTTAAGGCCGATTTGACATGAATGTGGAATTGTGGATCCTCCACCAGAGTCTTTCAGCTTGTCAGTTTGGTTGTATATCAGCAAATTAAATGTCAAAAAATGTTTGCTTTATGCATTGTTAGGTAAACAACATTCATCTTCTAAATAGAGGCACCTTCCTAAAAGTTTCCCTCTTCTGATCTGTTAATATCTGGCTGTTTCCTGTCCTCTGTAGCGATTTTAGACTTACTCAATATAAACCATATACATTCTTTACATAGAACAGAACAGATGCGTGTAGTACTAGCCTTAAGCACAGCAATCTACCTGGCGTCTTGCAGGCCAGGGTTGTCCAGTCGTGTCCCCGCCACTCCACTAAGCTGCCATGCCATCCTCTGCAGGAACCGGCCATGCACACCACAGGGTCTTCTGTCAGAGTAACTTGCTAAACTGCCTCTACTAAAACATAAAACCAAAACGAAACATTTGTTAATACCAAAAAAATTTTAATCTGTTTTAGAGATCAAATCATACTTGTGAATCCTTTTCTTTTAATCCATGTTTTAGACTCATTCTAAAACAATGTTTACTTGAGATGTATGGAATCTTGTAAGTCATGTAAGTTGGTTTTGATGCTCTTCCTGGAGTGCCCTTTGCTATTTGATGTTCTATCATGATTGAGCTTAGCTTTCTTCCTCCCATCAGGAAGTGGCCACTGTTACAAAAACATTTCTGAAATTTCCCATCTCAGAGCAGTTTTATGTAACACATGCAACTGGTAGGCCGCTTATTCATGGCAGGGTTCTAGAACCCTATTCAGCTTCTGGATTTAATGCTACCTCTGTTAGGAATTTTAGTATTCCAGATTAGAGGAAGAAAAATTATGAAATATAGTCCAAGAGGCTGATAAACTGGAATAGTAGTCTTGTGGTGGGCTTGCAAAATACAAAACCAAAATATACTTGTAGAGTTATTTTAACATATAATATTCTCAATTAAAAATAACCCCAAAATAATCCTAAAATAACATCATTACTACACTTGTGAGCTGGGTTACTTACACAAAAGCACTGTGTCAGCTTGTTCAGTAACTTGGATCATGAGGAGTATTGCTTCACTCCCAGTCTTCAGATGCATTGTTCCTGACTCTAGAGCTGCTCCTGTTTACGTGCTGTGCAGGCTGACTCAGGCTGTTGCTCTCATCAGAGACAGTTTAAATCAAAATTGCTGATGTCAGGATACACGATGGCTTATTGTCATAGTTCTGTACCAGTGCCCAGTGTTGCTTGACATAATATGGGATAGTATGGGCCTCTTCTTGATTGCCCAGGACAGCCTGCTCTGATGCATTGTACTAATAGTGTGTATTTTTTATCAGTGGAGGGAAATGGAGGTAGAGATAAGAAATCCCCTCTATCCTGTTTGTTAGCCTGTTGAGCGGCTTCACCAACTTCACAGCAGCGGCCACAAGATACTGATTACTTACAATCTTAAATTCTCTGTTAATCGGTGTGGAAGGATGGTGGGGATGCAGGAAGCACATGAGAGAAAAATAGTGTTATTTGTGGGAAACCTTGGAAGATGGAGAAGTCTCTTTTTTTCTTTTTTTTTTCCCTTTTTTTTTTAATAAGGGTGATGTGATTTTTGTTTGGTTTTGAATAAAGAATGTTATTGTAACAATTTTTTCCTGAGATGAGTGTTACTTCTTTCCCTGTGGGATGTGTACATCAAGATCCTCCCATGAACTTCCTATGTGCTAATGCAAGGTTTCCCCCATGTTAGTTCTTATGTCCTTTTCTCCATATTCATAAGTGGTCCTATCAAAAGCTGTTATCTAGGCCACTTCAGATTAGCAGTTAATCCATGCATGAATATGAGGAATTTTGAACATATGGCAGTGAGCCACCAGCCTTGAACATGGAATAAAATGACAGCATCAAGTCACTAAAACGAGCAGAAACAGCAACAGCACTTTGAGAACCGAATTGCAACAGACAAGAGACAAACCCCTTTTGGGGGGGGAGCACATCCAGATTCCATAATATTATAAAGTTGATTGTTAGTTTCAGTAAATAAAATTAATGTTGATTTCAGTTTCAATAAGCTCTGTCTTCTGAGTCTGTCATCTTATGATTTCACATGACAGCATCGCAACAAACATTAAGTCTTTTACAAGGAACATCAGTAGATTTCACTAGTGTCATTTTACCCATTTACTTATCGTGGGATTACGTTAGCAGACACAGTGTCCCTCCTGTGTATGTACCTGGCTATTTGTGAATATACTGAAGATGATCCAGCCTCAACAAGATTGTATCTCCTGAATCTCTTGTTTCTTGAACTGTCAGCTGCTTTTAAGCCCTTGCAAAAAATCATCTGTAAAACCAGAGGCTACACTATCATATACTGTGTTTTACAGTTTCTGTTTGCAGCAAGTTCTTCATATATATTTCACAATTGTCTGTCTTAGATCAGTTACTTTATTAGTGGGTTTAGTGAGCTATAATTGGAATTCAATCTTGATCTAAATTGCTAATATTAGCAGAAGAGCTCAATGGGGGGAGGTTGAAGGATCTTTGTTGCTATCTTCTCTCCTGCATTTCTAAAAACACCATTCCAGGATCATATTCTATCTGTCACTGACTGTGGTATTAGTACAGGTGACTACAGGAATTGTGTGAAAATTGGGGCTGATGTATGGTCTCTATAAGTGCAAATATCTGGTAAGCTAGGAATGAGTCTTCGTAGTCAAAATTGTGTTTCTTTTATTGGAAGCGGGAATGCTTGCTTGTCTGAGAAGCACCAGCCATATGAATTGGTTTTGGATGATAGGAGCAGAATGACTGTGCTGTATGAAAAGCACAAAACATGAAAAGGGAAGAGGGGAGGAATCATAAGCAATAGTTCAAAGGAAGGAAATTTTTCTTGTCTGGCTAGGCAAAACATAGCCATATATGTTTCTTAACAATTACTGTAGACAGGCATTCTTGGCTGGTTCAAAAGCGGAGATAATTTCATTGCTATGGTCACTGCTTTAATGCTGTCATATAGGGAGCAAGCCAAGCTCTAACCCAGGTCAGGAACTTTTGTACCACAAGCTAGTAAGCAGAAGGTGTGAGAGTCTCTAACTCAAGGTAGTAAAACCTGAGAAAAGGAAGATTGCCTCTGTTTCTGTCCAACCCATGTGTTATGTTTTAGGATAGTAAAATATCTCAACTTAATTCAGGAATATCTGTAAAAGGGTACTACTGAGATGAAACATCACAGTGTACATAATCATACAAAAACCTCTTCTTTCATGAACCCACCAGTTATTTCATATGTGTTTGCGCACATTCAGTTCACTTCCCAGTAGGCTGGAGAAAGCAGTTTATAGTCGTTCTAGAACTGCTTTTAGCCTCTATGCAGCTGCAGGACTTTTCTGTATGAAAAAATTTGTGTGCAGTAAGCAAAGGTGTGAATTTTTCAGCATGTTGGCTGTTGTGCACCAGTTTCCTTCTATGGACCCTTAGGTGTAAAGTGGTTCCCTCAACCTTCTGAAAGGAGCACGTGGCTTTTGCACAGGAGTTCTTAATGCTTTTGCTCAAGTCATTATAGATGTGTCCTAAAGAACACATCTTGGTGCATCCTTCTCCCTTGTGCTAACGAAAGAATGTGTGTGGTCGCCAAGTGGCTCAGACTGAGGAATTCATCCCAGATATGAAACTGACTGACATGGTTTCAGTTGGGATAGAGTTAACTTTTTTACTAGCAGCTGGTATAGTGCTATGTTTTGGGTTTGGAATGAGAAATACTCTTGATAGTGCACTGGTGTTTTCAGTTGTTGCTAGGCAGTCAAGGCCTTTTCTGCACCTTATATTGCCCCACCAGTGACCAGGCTGGGGGTGCACAAGAAGCTGGGAGGAGATACAGCCAGGATAGCTGACCCCAACTGAGCAAAGGGATATTCCAAACCATGTGACATCATGCTCAATATATAAAGCTGGAGGAAGAAGAAGGAAGGGGGGGACTTTTGGAGTTACGACATTTGTCTTCCCAAGTAACTATTAGGTGTGATGGAGCCCTGCTTTCCTGGAGATGGCTGCCCACCTGCCCACCAAAGGGAATCGTAGAATCGTTTTAGTTGGAAGAGGCCTTTTAAGATCATCAAGTCCAACCATTAACCTAGCACTGCCAAGTTATCACTAAACAATATCCCTTAGCACCACATCTACATGTTTCTTAAATACCTCCAGCGATGGTGACTCAACCGCTTCCCTGGGCAGCCTGTTCCAATGCTTGATAACCCTTTCAGTGAAGAAATTTTTCCTAATATCCAATCTAAACCTCCCCTGGTGTAACTTGAGGCCGTTTCTTCTTGTCCTATTGCGTGTGACTTTGTAAGAAGAGACCAGCCTCCACCTTGCTACAGCCTCCTTTCAGGTAGTTGTAGAGAGCGATAAGGTCTCCTCTGAGCCTCCTTTTCTCCAGGCTAAACAACCGCAGCTCCCTCAGCCGCTCCTCAAAGCTTGTGCTCTAGACCCTTTAACAGCTTTGCTGCCCTTCTCTGGACCCACTCCAGCACCTCAATGTCTTTTTTGTAGTGAGGGGCCCAACAGTGAACACAGTGCTCAAGGTGCGGCATTACCAGTGCTGAGTACAGGTGGATGATCACTTCCCTACTTCTGCTGGCCACGCTATTTTTAATACAAGCAGTGAATGCATTTCTTGTTCTGCTTCGCTTGCGTGCACGGCTTTTGCTCTACCTATTAAACTCTCTTTATCTCAACCCACGAGTTTTCCCTCACTTTTCTGATTCTCTCCCCCATCGCAGCTGGGGGGAGTGGGTGAGCGGCTGTGTGGTTCTGGCTGCAGGCTGAGGCTAAACCACGATGCTGACCTAACAAAGGAAGTGGTTCATATCAACTCAGTTTAATTCCTTGATCCAGCTCACAGCAGTCCTACGCAAATATACATGCATTGCTGTTGAGATGGTAACACAGGAACGGTGAGAATAAAACTTTTTTTGGTATTACCACAGTGTTAGGGTAGTTGAAACTATTAATGCAACTACAGTCTAAGTGAATTTATATGGGAATTAATGTAGAGTAGCAAGCGTCCTGTGGATTCACGCCCTAACTAAAAGCATGCATCTATGTTTAGACACACCCTTGATGAAGATAGGATTACATTTAGAAAGTTTTCCTTGGAGCTGTAATGTCTAGAAATGTAATCCCTCTATCAGCAAAACAAAGAGTTTGGGACTTTTTTTTTTCTTTGAACATAACTTAACCGTGACAGATTCATCCATGATGTTCCTGAAATATGCCCCTTCTTTTCTTTTGTCATCCATACTCACCTTCAGTCTTACAAAGTGCAGCTTCTTAGATTTTACCTGCTAAAATCAACCCCACCCCAATCTTTTCGAATTGTTGATGCTATTACATCAGTGGCTTGACCATCTCGCCTACTCTTTGAGTCATTACAGTATCTTATTATGCCGCTTATGAGGTTCAAAGTCATCAAGTTAATACTTAGTATTGTGAGGCACCCTCTGTCTTTGGTGTGTTCCTTGTCCTTGCCAGTAACACTTGCTCCTGTCTCTTGTTTTCTCTCACAAATACCTTGGTGCCTTCCTTGTTTTGCCTGTGTGTAGTGTCCTTGCCAGACTGGTTTACCAAGTTTGCTTGCTTGCATCCTTCAGCCCTCATGCCTGTTGTCTTTCTTATGAAGAGGAAGAAATGAGACTTTGCATACAAGAAGCTAAGATACTTGAAGATGCTTACATACAATAATGCATGAACGTACTACATTTTATACTGTCATGTTTTCCGTTCTTTTTTCCTACTACTCCTATCACCTTTATGTTTGTGAACCTCACTTGTGAACAGGTCTTCTCAGGGCAGTGAAGCATTTTATGCATGCTTCTAAACTAAATATCTGTCCTGAGTTCCTTTTCCTTCATCAATGCCCTGTTCATCTTGATGATGCAACTTAGAGGCATTTCACTGATACCCGTGTTTGCACCACACCAGTGCAAGTCCTTCAGGAAGGGACCTGCAAACACAAAGTGTAGTTATGTGAACAAATTCTCGTGGGCCAGTTCGTTAGCTATTGTGGAAACTGCCTGGACTGACATTGATGCTAAATAAGTAGCAGCTTATTCTTCCTTTGTTGGTGGTATAAAGAGGCTTGCATTTCTTAGACGCATATGAGCAGCTAAAGAGCCTTGAATCAATGCCCTTGTCTAGCTTGTGATAACATGTTCCTGTAACTGTATGTACAAGTCAGAAATGCTGGGTGGGTTTGGGACTTTCAAGGAAAATAGAGTATTCCCCTTTTCATCTCTATAATCCTGTATAGAGGATTTTGTTACTCATTTCTCCTCTTCCACTCTCTGCCATAGTTGTAAACAGGTGGTAGAGGAAGATTCAGGGAAATCCTACCTTCCTGGAGGTATTTTCGTTCTGTATTCGTGGTTCTCTGGTGCTTGCTGCAACATCTGCCTTCTCCCACAGCCCCTTCCCTCCAAAATTGATGAGGTGAGCAAGCAAGAAAGATGGAAATTTAGACAGGGAGCCAACAAACCACATAGACAAGAAGAAACTATCGTCATTCCTGTGCTGCGAGTTGATACCCCTTTTTCTCTGTTCCAGATGCATCTTGAATCATTCTTTTTCTGCTGTTGGAGATAGTGGGGCACAGTATGGGCACAGCAACTGGATACAAGGAGTGATGTTGATTGTTTTTAGCAGCCCATTTGTCATCTTCTTCCTCTCTCTCCAGCTCCCATGTGCTGCCCTGTCCGTCTCACACTGTTTACAGGTGCTAATTCTTCCAGCTTAAGGTGTTCTCTGGGCAGTATCAACAAGAATTAAAGTTAAAGGGATTCTCTTGTATTTGTTTTCCATCTTCTTGTCCCTGTGCTCCAGCCAAGTGCTCTTCTCATCCACCTCTGCAATAGCCCTGACCTTTGAACCAAAGGACTCCTAAGTCTAAAGGCCTGGAGTCAAATATTTGCCAGTTTTGAGTTTGCAGTTGAAAAGCGAAGTGATTTTTCCAGCAATATTCCCCATTGCTCAAGTGCCTTCTTGAAGCTGGCAGCATGGGGTTGATCTTGATTACTTAAACCAAGTTAAAGATTGCACTAGTCTCCACTGACATTTCACACTGGGAGTGCTATCTTGTGTTACCTATTTTGAAATGACTATTTTTTTAATCTTTGAGTGAGACCATGTGTATATTCTAACTTTTGGTGTATTTCTTTCACTTGAGACTCAAAAGATTTTTCATTGTCCACCTCCTGCTTGACATGCAGCATACATGCCTCCATGTTGCCACTTCAGCCACAATGCTGAGATCAACTATACTAATGCTGCTGCTCTTCTCTAGACCCGTAACTTTTTTTTTTTAACCTTTCCTGTTTTCCTGACTTTGCTTAAGGCTTCTTTTCATTCTTACATTGCATGCAGTGAGTGAATTGTATTACCCAACCGGCATTTGGCATGTCTCTGTTGCACTGGTGAGCTACACCCACCGAGAAATTGTTCTGATTCATTCAAGATGTAGATGAGCTGCCAGTAAGAGCTCAATTTCCAGGACTAGCTGGCTGGGTGAGCTTTGAAGGCCATTTCGAGCTCAGGAGTTCACATTCACCAAGTAAATGCATCAGCCACGTCCAAGCATTCGGCTTTTACAAGATACTAATGTTATCTCTTTAGATTGAGGCTCATGAAAAAGATTTCTGGCACATAGTCTTCTCTTCTACCTTCTCCTAACTGTACCAGAATCAAAACTACTCAGATCTGTGGTATTATTACACAAGCTTACCAGGTGGTTGAGAGGTTCCCCATGACTTTTGGAAAAGCACCAAACCCAAACTATTCAGCACTGGTCTAGGTGTCATAGACTTGAGTCAGCTGGATAAGGACCAGAATAACTGGTAACTGGTACTGCTCTGTTTATCATTCCTTCTATCGCCAGTAGCTGATGTGGATTTGCTTGAATTGCCATATTTCACTGAGTTGACATTTTTTATTTTGTGATCGTCCAGCTGGCAACAGCTGCTGCCAGCAGCTGTGTGTTAGCACGGTGTACCCAAGTCCACATAGTTCTGCACTCCTCAGCCTCAGACATTTCTACATCTACATTTGGGAACTTTCTGTGATGTTGGATGAAGTGGGGGCAAACTTTTTCCTCAGACTCCTCACTGTTAGAAGAAAAAGCTCGCATGAGCAAGGTGAAATGTAAATATCATCGTCTTGTGGCTGGTGCATGAGTCTCATCCAGAATTGTCTTGGGTTCCCAAGATTGCTCACGCAAATAGAACATCCCCTGTAGGTAGATCTGGGTTGGCTTCAGGTGCCAAAGTCTGTGAGACCAGCTGTTAAGATGTAACAGGCTAGCACTTATGCTAATGACAGGGTATCGTCAGTAAACCCTGATAACCAGTGGTCCTTTCCAGAGTGTTTATGGAGGAGGATGGTCTCTCCTTATTCCCTCAGTGAAGAGATAGAATCGTTCCACATCCCACAGTAATGCTTCTTTTCCTGAGTCTCACTTCCTGCCAGTGATGTTTTGGAGCCCGCTAGGCAATTTGAAGGTTTCTTGCTGTGTGTTAATTAAGAAAATTGAGCAAAATACTAAATTTCTGTATAATTAGAGCACTGATATACCTGTATGATGGGCTGACCTCCCATTTTGTGTTGGAGAAGGCCAGAACATGCCAGAGTGTGTTCTAGGAACACATATGTTCCATGGGTAGATAATACAAGGAAACAGGCTGACTAAGTGCTGATTGGCACACTCTTGGCACCAAATATAGGTTCAAGCTACTTAACAAGGCTGCTAGTTTTCTCAGAGCCTCCTTCCTTCTAATGCTGGAGAATGTTTCTAGTCCATTTTTCAAGAGAGTTGAATACTTTCAAATCTCTCCACATTGTTCTCGTGCAATGGACATGTTCTCCCATTCTGTCCTTTCCATTTGTTTATCTGATGGTCATCATGAACTTCAGAGTGCTAATTTCTTAAAGGAAATTTAGTACTTCTTGAGCATCTGTCCTTTGAAAGGTCTTCTGTCTTTGGTCCAGAAACAAGAGAATTCTCCATACTCTTACTGACCTTAGAGGCCTTTTGGAAAACACATACTTCAGTGATTTCAGGCATGTTGAGCAGTGTAACTGTTGTATATACAAGTGTTGTAGGTTATGATTCATAGTTTCCAGAAGTCAGTGGTTTCCTTTCAATCATCCACCATTCAACCTCAACCATTTAGGGTTAGACAGGTGTGACTTCTACAGTATTGATATCACCCAGTATTGCATTCCAGGGAACTGTCTACAAGCTGTTCAGGAAAGAGACTGCTTAATGACTCTTGACCTGAGTTGCATTCTTTTGTGTAGTGGTCAGGCCACGCCGCTTACATTTCCTGCATTTTGTGGTTGGATAAGACCATGAACAGTTCAGGTTTATGCTTCTCAGCCTGTACGATCTCCTGAGTCTTCGTGAAAGAGTTGGTGACCGTAACTGCTTGCCTTTGTCTTCTGTAGCTTTCTCCTCTTCGCTTTGGTAATTAGCTAACAAAAAGAGAGTTAAGGATGCAAATTCTTCAGTCTCTATGGTTCTCAGAAAAGGGAGATTGTCAGAGCTTTTAGTGGCTATCCAGAACTTCCCTTCTCAGATCTAGGGTGTTCATCAGGATAATCACATTCTTACTCCTGTCAGCTTGCTTACTGCCAGACAAGCATTGCTCATTTACTGTTGTGGTGCAGCTCACAACTTCTTGATTGATGTACAGTGGGAAAGGCCACCTTATCCTTTCTTGATTATGTGGTAGTTAATAGCACTAAAAAGTCTACTAGTTGTATATGTCTGGCTAAGTGACCAATTTCTCTTTTTGGTGCATTTATCATTCTGGTTCCTGTCTAGTGCCTCAACAGTAATTTTTTTGAGATTCCTACTGGAGCTGATGAAAGGTGGACCTTTCCCTAATTCAGCCAAGGCCTACTTGACTGCCATTTTACCGACTATTACCAGGTAGCTGGTTTTCAGGTTCTCTGACCACGTGTTTTTTAAGATGTTCACATCAGGGTCAGCTATGAGGTCAGACCAAGCTGCTCAGGGCTTCATACAGTCTTGAAAACCCCCAGAGATGGAGACTGCACAACCTCTGTGGGCAACCTGTGCCAGTGCTTGAGTATCCAGTCTGAACCTCTCATTTAAAATTGTGCCTGTTGTCTCTTGTCCTCCTGCCATGACACAACAGTAAAGAGCCCATCTCTGTCTGCTCAATGACCTACCCATAGGCAGTGGGAGCTGCTGTTAGGTCCCCCCAAAGCCATCTCCAGGCTGAACAAGCCCAGGTTCCCCAGCCTCTCCTCACAGGGCGAGTGCTGCAGCCCCCACCATTTTGATGTGCTCTGCTGGAGCTGCTCCAATTTGTCAATGTTTTTCTTGTATTGGGTGATCCCAAACTGAATGCAGTATGCTGAGTAAAGGTGGGTAATTACTTCCATCAATCTACTGGCTGTGCTGTTAATACAGCCCAGGATGCTGTTGGCCCTCTTTCCTGCCAGGGCACGCTGTTGGTTCACGTTCAGCTTGCTACCTCCCAGGACCAGGCATTCTTGGGGTTCACAAGCCTGTGTTGTTGCAAGAAACTCCTCCTTCTGAGGTGCAGGATCTTGCCTTGTTAAATTTTTAACATTTTGCATTGGCTCATTCCTCCAGCCTGTCTAAGGGCAGCCCTGGCCTCTGGTGTATCAGCTGGTCCATTCCCCCCCTACCTCCCACCCTGGCCCAATTTGGTATCATTCACAAACTTTATGAGCAAATACTGTAAAGCAGTACAGGTCTCAGGGTAGATTGCTGCAATACTCCACTTTACTGGCTTTCAGGTAGAGTACAACCCATTAACCACTACCATCTGAGCCTGAGTATCCAACCCATTTTTTGTCCATCTAGTTGTCAAAGCATACAGACTTTAATGTCCTAGCTTTGATACAGAATATCATAGGAGACAGTGTCAAATGCCCTTCTAAAGTTCACGTAAATGATATCCACTACGTCACTGTTTCCCACAAATTCAATGATTTTATAACAGAAGGCAACAAGGTCGGTCGGGCACGATTTACACCCATTGGTGACTATATGCTGACTGTCACGATCACTTTCTTCTTATTCCTGTGCCCAGGAGTTTGTTTCAAGATGACTTGCTCTTTGATTTTCTCAGGGACAGAAGTGAGATTGATTGGCCTGTAGTAGCCCAGATTGTTCTTTTGACCTTTCTGAAGATGGGTGCACTATTTGCCTTCAGTCATCTGGGGATCTCAATGATGAGATTGATGCATTGACTGGCATGATTTTTAAAATACAATAGAAAGCAGACTTGCAAGGGCACGGGCCATTTCTCTCATATCCTTGGATATAGTCTGTCTAGTCCCATGGTCTCAAGTGGGGCTGAGTTCTTGCAGATAGTCACTGACTGGATTGTCATCTGCTGCTGATCACTCCCGTTCCTCCTTGAACCCTGCCTCTAAGCACAGAGGCATAGGAGACCTTGTCAATGAAGACTGAAGCAAAGAAAGCAATGAGTAACTCCACTTTACTTGTTTCTCCTGTCACTAAATCACCCACCCATTCAGCAACAGGCCCACACTTTCCTTGTTCAGCCTTCTATTACTAATGTAACAGTAGAAGCCCTTCTTATTGCCCTTGACATCCTTGCAAGTCTCAACTGGAGCTGAGCTTTGGCTTTTCTGACACCATCTCTACATGCCTGGGCAGTGTTTTTAAATTTCTCCTTTACAGCCTGTCCTTACTTCCACCTCCTGTATGCTGCGTTTTTGCACTGGAGTTCACCCCAGCCAATCTCTTGGTACATCTACTTGTCTTGCTGAATATCAGGATGGACTGTTCTTGCCCTTGGAGGATGCTGTCCTTTACTGGCCTCCATTGACGCTGACCCACAGGCTCTCTCACAGACAGTTGACCATTCCGTGGAACAGTTCCATACATCTGAGCTGGTCCTTACAGAGAAAGCCCCTCCTTGTCTTTCCTGCAGTGTGTATCTGTCCACTGCAGCGCTCCAGTTGTGCAAGCCATCCCACCACACCTCTGTTGCTCCAACAGTGTTGTAGTTGTGTGACCACACATGAAGCTCTCATTTCCCCTGCTTGTTTCCCAGGCTGCATGCATTTGTGCACTTACACTAGAGGTGGACTCCTCCTCCCTCTTTTTTTTTACTTGCTTGAGGTTTCTCTTGTACCTGTTACCTTGCACTCCTTTCTTTTCACCCCGATACACCCCTTCCTCACTTGAATAAAGGTTGTAATCTCGCTTTTCAGGCACTCCTAATATAAAGCTTTTCTCACCAGATTGGCCAGGGTTTTGGCAAAGATGCTTTTTCCCCACTTTGTCAGGTGGATCCCATCTCCCCCGACAGTGCTCAACCCCCAAAGAGGGTCCTATGGTCATAAAAGCCAAATCCCTTTTGCTGACCCCAGTTGGAATACAAGGTGTTGATCTGCAAGATCCGTATGTTCCTTCTTAAGCCTTTCTCCTCCACTGGAGACCAGCTGGGTCTCCATGACCCTTTCCCACTGAGTCATGTTGCTTTTGATACACTCAAGTCAATAAATAAAAGTAACAACAGGAATGCTTCAACTGGTAAGACACATTCAAAGAGGAGGAGAGGAGAGGAGAGGAGAGGTGAGAGTACTCTCCTCATGGACACTGGTGGGGGAAGCTTTCTGGTCTCAAGTAACAAAGCACAAGTATATCCGTGGTTGTGTACTACACCCCTCACATAGCATTGCCCGCCGGTGTGTAATATTAATTGGTTTTGCAGTGAAGGGATGTCCTAAATGATTTTTACATGGACCTTAAAGGAAATGTGGTGGATAGAATCCTTTTTTCCTTGATGACAATTAGGTGTCAAGCATAAGAGCACACCTTTTTTTTGGACTCTGATTTAAGACAGTGCTCAAGCACAGGTAGCCTTACTGAACTTAAGTAGGAATTTCTGTTGAAATGCAATTTTTCACTCTTATTTTTAGGTATTTCAAATTACTGCGAAAGATACCGTGATGGTATGAGACTTGTTCTGAACACCTTTGGACCAGTTCCAGAATTTTCAGGTGAAATTGAGCAGAAAATCAATCAGGTAAATATGGAGTTGATAAATGCAGTGACATTCAGAACAAAGAACATTTTAACATTTGTACCATTTCAGTTTACTGTTAGAGGTATCTGTAGTCTGTATTTCTTGTGTGAACGTGTCTTTTGAATGAAAAGATCAGTACAAAATGCATGTAAGTCTCTTTTCAAAGCACTTTGACATACATCAAGGGAAAGTGATCTGTCAGCTGAGTAATATTATTACTAGACAGGGGAGTCAGCTGCTAACAACTGTGGGTTACTGACATTAAATCCTCCACACTATTTCTTACCACTTCTGTCCTGTGTCCTCTACCATAATATGTAAGCTCCAAGCTTCCTTTCTTACAAGACTTTTCTCCCTGTGTCTTCCTCCTACTTCATCTTCCTGCATAAACCCTTTTTTCTTCTGGGTGTTCTATTTCTTGTTTTTGTGTACTTTACAAACTAGAGCTCCAGTCTGTAATGCGCGCAAATACATGTTTAAGTTAAACGTATGAGCAGTCCAATAAGGTTACTTTCGTGTTTAAAGATAAGATATGTTTAAGTGCTATGCTGGATTGGGACCCAGTTTGTCTATTAACATTTCCAAGCCCACAATTTGTTTATGTTCACTATATAGGCTGTTTTGTATGACCATAGGAATTAACTGAAGTATTGTTATTTCCTAACTCTGCCTTTTCATCGTTGGCTTTTTTAATGCTTCTCTAAAGAACACATGTATGTGTTGAATTGTTCTTGAATAGCTGTCAGATTAATTCCACAGGTGGAAGCTCTCTGTCTGGAAGACAGCATTTTTGTTCCTTTTTTTCGTTGTTTATACAATTTCAACATCAGCTATGTTAAAAAGGAAAAAGATTCTTTTATGCATAAACAACATAAACTGCTTATAATAACAATCAATAATAATTGTGGAGTTATTAATGATTTGAAGCTTTTGATTAGTATGAAACAGTTTGGGTTTCTTTATGGAAAGCTGGATTCCACTTCAGTGTCTGTTTCTTTGTCTCTTTATTATCTTTGCTTTTGGATGCCAAAGATGGGTTTGCAAGAATCCTCTTAAGAGTAAAACATTAAAGATTTCTTATCTTACTCCTCTGTCCCTCTCCCTGACTTTTTTCTGGAGTGACTGCAACTTGCCAGTCATTGGTAGCAGGTCCAGGTTTTACCCAGTTTCTCAGCCCTTGCCTTTTAAACCTAAGACCTCAGGTGCTATTTTGGCAAAGATCACCTTGTGATCTCTACCTGCGCTCTCAGCTTTTTTTCTTCGAAAAAACATCTATTACAATGTACTAGCTGGCCAGAGCTTACTACTTCTTGTTCTCCTTTCAGTGATACATTTAACTGGCACTTCTAAGACAACTTTGATTATGCCCTCAGAAATACTCTTTTTTTTTTCCATTTTATTTCCATTTAAATACCATTTTTGTCTGATAACTTGTTCAGACTTCTACCTTTTGTGTCCTCAAATAGTGCTGTACCTTCTCTCCCCCATATTCCAATAAACAACAAAAATCATAATTCTGGGTTTCTTATGTGTCTTCCCCTGTCATTTCAATTATAACTGCCACTCCTAAGAAAAAATGTTTTTAATAAACATGGTATCCTTCATTATGTTTATTAGGAGCCAGAAGAGAGGTCACAGCTTTAAACACGCACACAGAGGAATTTGGTTTAGAGCACATTTTGAGCCACATAAATGGCCAGGTTGCCTCCTTCCTATTTAATAAAAGGTTATTATCAAAAGAGACTAGAGAGTGGCTGTGTGGGGCAAACCGAGAGAAGAGGCTGATGCTTTGATGTTTCTGTAGGCACCTTCATAGCCACGTTCACGCAAACCTTCTCTAAATGGGAGCACTTTTCTTCTCATACAGGTTAGCTCATTTCCAGTCACCAATGTTAAGAATTAGTGGCCTGTTGCTTTTGATAGACTAAATTACGGTTTGTGTGGATGGTTACTTGGTCTGACGCAGGAAAACAATGCTGGTGAGAAACTTTTTACTCAGAACATGAGATTTAATCATCTTAAATTTTCTGTTCCAGGCAATGTCTGCAAAAATTCCAAGTGTTCCTAAAGTCCTGGATGCCAGGAGAAAATGGAGAGATGAATGTCTCACTGGTCTTGCCAAACTGAAAAATGAAACGAAATCTGACTGACGTGCCCCTTGTCTTAACAGGAGAAACCAAATGAAGACCAGATCTTCATAAAAAGTGGAAATTGTTGGTGATGCAGAAGAGGAGACTGAATGTGCAACCAATGATATGCACAAATGTAGAGACCAATGAAATATTTGGTCCAAATTTGTCATGACGTAATTCATGCATAACTGGAAACAGTTAAAAAGCAGTTAAAATTTATCAAATTATCATATATGTGCATTAGATGTGTAAGCATTAAGTAGCTTTAGCAGTATCAATATTGTGCAATGCTGGAACACAATCATGTTTTAAATAATGCATTTTTCAGCTTGCTTAGGAATTCAGCGCTTGAACAATATTTGCTTATGCAGGGATCTGAAATAGGCAAACATCAGCTGTTTGTCACTGGAGAAAATAAGCCCTCACCCGCCAATCACTGTGACGGTGAAGTTAATTTGTAAAGCACTGACGGTAGATAGGAGAAGGCTGTGTTGAGCAAAGAGTAGATTCACTGGCTGGTGAGCTGAGACCTCAACAGCGGTAAGGGTCACTTAAACTTAGCTCTGTAACTGTTCCACAGTGTAGGGGAAAGAATTACTCTTCCGTTCCCTCCGTTTGGCACTTATGTAGCTGTAGGGTGATGTAAGTTTGAGGAAATAAAGCAGAATTCCCCCCTCATCCCCTGCCCCTGCTTCTGTAAGACTTAGCAGACACCTGCTTGGTCTTTAAGACCATACCCTTGATACTCCATGGCTTTGCCCCCAGCTTAAGTCAGATGTCTGGTGCTGGCCATTGGCATTGCTGCATAAATATGTGCTCCATTTTAAGACTTGTCTATGAGAGAGACCTGGATAAGACATGGACCTGTTGGAGTGGGTCCAGAGGAGGGCCATGAAGATGGTCAGAGAGCTGGAGCATCTCTCCTATGAAGACAGGCTGAGAGAGTTGGGGTTGTCTAGCCTGGAGAAGAGAAGGCTCTGGAGAGACCTTATGGCAGCTTCCCAAGTACCTAAAGGGGGCCTACAGGAAAGATGGAGAGGGACTCTTTATCAGGGAGTGTAGTGATAGGATGAAGGGTAGCAGTTTTAAACTGAAAGAGCAGAAATTCAGATTAGATATCAGAAAGAGATTCTTTACTGTGAGGGTGGTGAGGCACTGGAACAGGTTGCCCAGAGAAGTTGTGGATGCCCCATCCCTGGAAGCATTCAAGACCGGTTGGATGGGGCTTTGATCAACCTGGTCTAGTGGGAGGTGTCCCTGCCCATGGCAGGGGGTTGGAACTAGATGATCTTAAAGATCCCTTCCAACCCAAGCCATTCTATGATTCTATGATTTTGATTTAATAGCTAGTTTGGGAGACAGTATGGTGTAGTGGATCGGTCTGGACTTTCTCCCAGCCTACTCCATGACTACTCCCAGGCTACTCCAGTTTACCTCTCTGTTGCCATGCCTATTTTGTACGTTATCTGAAGCAAGGAGTGCTTCTTTAGGACTCAGCTGTACTGAATTTAACAGCTGTATCTGAAGGGACCCCAGGTATCTGGTGTTTTGCTCCCCCACAGATGAAAAGATGCTGTGGATTAGATGTAGCATTTATGCTTTACTGCTGCCCTTCCTACAGGAGACGCAGCATCTCTTCCATATGCAGGGACGCAGTATACACCTGGAAGTAGTTAATATCCTCAGTGGCTGCTGTGGCGTATTTTGGTCCACAGCAGACAAAGCTCTTATGAATGTATGCACTCTTATGAATGTATGCAAAGTTGGACTTTGATCTTAGCTGGACCCTTGGGGCAGTATTGGTAGGCAGACAGTAAGAATAACTTGAAACAGTGCATTGCACCCACACTGCTTGAGTTAAGCGTTTCTAAATTTGTGCTAACTGGTCATGTAGCTTCAGTCGCAGCACAGATGCAGAAGTGTTAAGCTGTCATTTTGCTAATGCTCAGCTCAGGGGCATTTCAAAACTTGTTTTTTTACAGAGGGTGCAGCACACAAACAAGTTACTGAAACTTAATTAGTTGCCATTTTGAGCTGAACAGCAGATATGTCTGTGTGGACATACCAGTGTCACTTATTTCTGCTTTTGTCACAGTAAAAGAGACCTGAGATAAATTGTATTGCTTGACGTAAGTGGTGGGCCAAGAACACATCTCTGGATGTGAAACATGGGGTGGGAGGCACAATGCTGCGGTTGTCCTGTGCTCCTTTATAATCAATGAAGAGAAAGGAAAATTTGTAAGCTCAATTTATTTTATCCTGATATAGACTTAAAATTGTCAGGTTTCTTCTATTGCTTTTTATTGCCACAGCAACTGGCTCAACCTGAATTTAGATATCTGAAGTTGGGGAGGTCAGTCCTTATTCCTGATGCCTTATTAAGCAATAGAAGATTAATTATGGGGCTGATTTCCTAATTTTATATATGTTTTTGTATTTCAGACAAGGCCATAGAAGGTTCCAGTTACTTTCAAGATTAGTCCTGTTTTTCTATTGAGCATATGACATTGTCATAACTAATTAGCTCGCATCGCTTCTGTTTATTCTGAGATATTTTAAAACTCGGATCATGTCATCAAATATTTGCCTCCATCTTTATTATTTACTTATGAATAAAATATTTTAATGAAGAAGATGTTAACTTCTGTGCTCCGGTGTAGTAGTCTAGTGGCAGCACTACATAATATGTCTTTAGAAACCAGTGCCCTGGTAGAATAATTTGTAGAAATCAGTGGGAGTAAATAGACAAGAAATAATGTGTACTGTCCTATAATTCATGTGTTGGTGACCAGTTGCTGCAGATGTTGGGCCCTGCAGTGAGGGAATAATTTTCTGTCAGGGGGAGAAGCACTCTGGAGAGGGCCGGAGCACATCTGTGTGGTGAGCAGCTCCTCCACAGGGTCTGCCATACAGCAAAGCTCACCTGGGAGCACCAGTTCCCACCCAGGCTCATAGCTACAAGTTGGGGGGGTGATGCTTGACAAAAAATGTACTTTAGTTGACATTCGTTCAGGATTTGAAGCACACAAAATCATGAGTTGGTAAATACAACAACAACTGGAAAGCATTAGGAAAAGGTAGCTAAAGGAATGAGATGGGCTGTCCTCATCCCAGGGACCTGTACCCTGTTCACAAGTAATTCCCTTTACTCGTCAGTTTTTAGACTGTCTGAATCCTGTGCCCAGTTTGGGGCTCCCTGCTACAAGACAGACATTGGACAAGTGTTAGGGGAGGCCCCTGAGATGGTGGGGCTGGAGCGCTGGTCCTGCAAGGAGAGGCTGTGGGAGCTGGGCTTGTGCAGCCTGGAGCAGAGACAGCTTCAGGATGACCTACCAGCAGCCCCCAGTGCCTGTGGAGAGGTCATCGAGGAGACAGAGACAGGCTCTCCAAAGTGGGGCCAGGTGGGAAGACAGCGATGACGGACATAAGTTGAAACACAAGCGTTTCACCTTGGATGTAAGGAGACACTTTTTCCCCCATGACGACAGTGAGGCAGAAGCACAGGTTGTCCACAGTGGCGCAGTCTCCATCCTCAGAGGTTTTCAGCTTCTGACTGGATGAATCCCTGAGCAGCCTGGTCTGACCTCAGAACTGAGCCTGCCATGAGCAGGAGGTTGCAGCAGAGACCTCCTGAGCTCCCTCTCAGCCTGCGTTAATCTCATTTCAAGTTTCATTTCATTTTGACTGACTTTGTATCAGAAATATTGCTCTGGTTTAAGTAAATTAACTCCAAAGAATATGTATAGATTACTTCAAATTGTCACATATGTTGAGGACTTCTTAGCCTAAATCATAAATGAAATTTAGGATGGTGTGAATGGATGTAAATAAATCTGCATTCAGGATTTTCCATGCATTTTTCTGGGCGAATTAATGTAATATCACTAAGTTGTCACAAATTTTCACATATAAAAGTCTGAGCCACCAAAAATCCCATGTGGCCCCTCCTGGTGATGGACGTGTGCTTCATTCACCTTGTTCAGCATCTCCACTGCTGGGGGCTGCTGGCAGGAGCACGGTTTACCAGGAGGGGAGGGTTCCCCTCTCTCTCTCTCCCTTTTTGCTGTTTTCCTTTACCTTCCTCTTGGTTCTCTGCTTCCCGTAATAGCCCATCACTAACTTCTTTCAGGATATTTAGCTGACAATTTGGACAGAATAGATTTGCTAATTGGACAGTGAATAATCCCTTCAGGGGAGCAACCTGTCAGAGCTGAACTGCTTGTAAGATACAAATCCCAATTCTATTGAATTAATTGGTTTAATTATTTTCTTCAAATTTGTCTTACTCCTTTTATCCCATTGCTTTTTTCCTCATACGCAATAAAGTTCTTGGGGTAGATTGCACCTGGTATTTTATGAGGACTCTTAGAATTAACACCAGCAGTCCTACAAAGTTGCAGAAATAACACAGATATGGTCAAATATTTAGTTTGTTTGATTGTCAGCAGAAGAAGCGATAGTTGCTTGAATGTTCAAGCAACTGTTTTATGGTAAGCTATGAGATATTTGGAAGAATTTATCACAATTGCATATTTTAAAATCCTGTATTTTTTTAAATCAAGTTACACCTACAGAATTTTCTACATCTGTTTTTTTGTTGCACTGTGTTTTTATCTGTTTTACCAATTTGATATTTATTGTTTTCCTTGTTATGTGTACTTTACTATTAGTTACTGCTGCTTATTGGAAGCAGTGTCCAATGTGTTCATACCAAAGCCTTTGATTTAATGCTATTGGACATCAAACCACCTATTATGTGTAAGATAAGGAAGAAAGGGTGGATGCAGGGAAACACTCACCTGGTTCACTGAGGGAAGTTCAGTATTCTGTTTATGAAATGTCTGAGAGTAATGGAATTAGTTATTTACTTTCCCTATTCTGTAGTTATTCTTCTAGACCTGTTGGAACGGGTCCAGCGGAGGGCCATGAAGATGATCAGAGGGCTGGAGCACCTCTGTTGTGAGGACAGGCTGAGAGAGTTGGGGTTGTTCAGCCTGGAGAAGAGAAGGCTCCAGGCAGACCTTATAGCGACCTTCCAGTACCTAAAGGGGGCCTACAGGGGAGATGGGGAGGGGCTCTTTATCAGGGAGTGTTATGATAGGCCAAGCGTAACAGTTTTAAACTGAAAGAGGGGAGATTTAGATGAGATATGAGGAAGAAATTCTTTACTGTGAGGGTGGTGAGGCACTGGAACAGGTTGCCCAGAGAAGCTGTGGATGCCCCATCCCTGGAAGTGTTCAAGGCCAAGCTGGATGGGGCTTTGAGCAGCCTGGTCTGATGGGAGATGTCCCTGCCACTAGGTGATCTTTAAGATCCCTTCCAACCCGAACCATTCTATGATTCCATGATTCTATGACTCTATTATTCTATGATTCTGTTCAGTCATGATAAGAGTTTGAAAGTTAAAATGTGAGTATTTTCTGATTGCCATGTTATCTAATTAGAATGGTATTAAGAAATCGCGTTACCTTATCTATACCATATTTTAGGCAAAAAATGAACTGTGCTTCATTAGGGAAGCAGGATAGTGCTTGTGGTGCTTGGTATAAAAACAGAAAAAATCATTCTGAGACAAAATTATGTCATTGTCAGTCTCAGTTTCTCAAAAGAAAGGTGAGATGTGCTGCCAGTGCCTATACAGTTACATGTCAGGATTGCATTGCCATAGCACGGAGTTACAAAAAGGTCTTTGAGAACATGTAACTGGTACCTGTGCAGAGACGGAGATACGGAGGATGGGAGCCCTCCATGAGAAGAGGAGCCCAGCAGATTTAAACCTAGCAATTAGTTTGTCAGTAGGAAAAATAAATGATCTTTGGCTCTCAACAGACTACCAGGCCCAAAGGGAACATTTCACAAATTAATTTGGACCTAGTTAGAGTAAACGAGTGTAAATGAATACGTTTGCGCTCGCTGGCTGCTCATCTGCTCCCATTCCCCCAGGCTCCAGTCAGGCTGGCGCTCGCCTGTGCTGTCCATTTCGTGTGTGCGCGCTATTGCGAATCGGTCACAGTGAGTGGAAAGACAAAAACTGACCCCAGGGAAAAACTCACGTTTGATTTGGTGAGGCTTTGTATCAAGCCAACAGCCAAGCATTTATTTTGTGATTTCAGAAAGAGAAAGGAATTCCTCCCTTCAGTGTGTTACTCTGAGTTAAGTGGCAAAGCCGCTCGGAGCACACCGCTTAGAGGGACTTACCCATTGGCTGGTATTTCTTATCGTTCATTTTTCAGGTAGAGCTTTTTTCTCCTCTCTGAGTTTTTTCTTTTATTGTACAAATTTAATTTGGAAGAGTCATTTGACTGTCGAATACAGGCTAATATTCATATATGAATAATGATAAATACTTATTTTTATAATAAGGAATAGCAGAGAATGTGTATGTTTAATCATACAAAAGCAATATTCAAACGGCAAGATTTAGCTGCGTATCTTAATACTCACGAAGGTTTAAATGTCACTTACAGCATCTGCTGGGAGCAGAGCAGTAGCGAAGGTTGATTCCTCACCGCTATGTCTGTACAAAGCTATCCATGGGGAAGAGAGTACCCGCATCCTCCACTGCTGCGTGTGATGCCATAAGGCACAGAGCCGTGGCTACACAGACCTCTCGCTTCTTTTATAAACGGGAGGTCAGAAAAGAAACTAGCAATTTAAATAGCAAATGCTGTCATATCAACAGTTTCATAAGAATTGGGGGAAAAGGATGCTAAGAGTGCCCTTTTGAGTCAAAACAGGGCAGCCTTGAATGTTTGACCCCTAGAATTTGCACTGAAGCTCTGGTTTGCACATGCTGATAGGTGGTTGTGAAACGCCCCGAAGGATGGTTTCAGCTGGCTCCGACTGCAAGCCAGCTGCAAGTGAAGCCATGAACAAACGCGGCTGGACTAGCAGTTTTTTGTATACAGCTCATCAAAAATGGGTCCAACGTCCTCCTGGCTGTGAGGAAAAGCCTGCACCACTCCTGTGGGAGTGGAGTGAATTTCAAGGAGAGCTGTTTGTAAGGGCACTGTTTCCACAAAATTCAGTGAACTTTTGAAATACATCAAACTGCTTTGTTTTCTAGTCTGCTAGAAAACAGCATGACTTATTTTCTTAACATATATTCAAAGAAATGCTCCATGGGGTTGCACATCCATCAGCATTTTCCCTTCTCTGATGATTTTTGTTCCTCCAGCGAGGATGGATTGCTCTTCACCAAACACTGAACTAGAGGGACACTTGGAATAAAATGGCACTTAGCATGCATGGGATTTTTTCTTGAGCCTCAGCGTGAAATGGAGATTTTTAACGCGTGGCTTTGTAGACTCCTTCCAGCTACTTGAATTTCAGACCTGTATTTACAAGAAGCAGAGATATGAATGGAGTTGCGGTGAATGGAGTTAAATCCAGTTGGCAGCAGGTCACGAGTGGTGTTCCCCAGGGCTCGGTATTGGGGCCAGTTCTGTTTAATATCTTTGTCAATGATCTGGATGAGGGGATTGAGTGCACCTTCAGTAAGTTTGCAGACAACACCAAGTTGGGTGGGAGTGTTGATCTGCTTGAGGGTAGGAAGGCTCTGCAGAGGGATCTGGACAGGCTGGATCGATGGGTCATGGCCAATGGCATGAGGCT
>VWZL01002082.1:120094-178760 GCA_013396915.1 Stercorarius parasiticus
CTGGTGAGGGGTCTGGAGAACAAGTCTTATGAGGAGCAGATGAGGGAGCTGGGGTTGTTCAGCCTGGAGAAAGGGAGGCTGAGGGGAGACCTTATTGCTCTCTACAGCTACCTGAAAGGAGGCTGTAGAGAGGTGGGGGTAGGTCTCTTCTCCCAAGTAACAGGCGATAGGACAAGAGGAAACAGCCTCAAGTTGCACCAGGGGAGGTTTAGATTGGATATTAGGAAAAAAGTTTGCACTGAAAGGGTTATCAAGCATTGGAAGAGGCTGCCCAGGGAAGTGGTTGAGGCATCAGCCCCGGAGGTATACGGGTAGACATAGTGCTTAGAGATATGGTTTAGTGATGGGTTTTGTCAGTGTTAGGTTGATGGTTGGACTAGATGATCTGAAAGGTCCCTTCCAACCTAGGCAATTCTATGATTCTGTGATTCTATGTGTAAGATGCAGAATCATCCAGCAACTTTTTGCCCTTTGTCTACGAGTAAAATGTAGTCTAACATGGAAAGGTCAAGAGCCCATACTTGCATGTGGATATAGGACAGCTTTGTGCAGAAACTGAACTTACTTTTTTAAAATACTTCATTAAATAGAGCTGTAAATTTGCCCTAAATTAGATGTTTGATCTGTTTAGCTTAAGTCTATATGATGACTGCTGTTACATTATTAATGTACTGGCCAAGGCCTCCATAAGGATCCAACACCTCTGTGTTGGCACAACAAACAGAGATGTCTTCCAACAGAAAACTTTAAAAAGCCTTTGTAATTTAAAACATTGTGAAAGGCTTTCTTTGCATTCATGATGTGTTTAGATTTTAACATCAGGTCTTGCACTATTTTTTCCAATATTGTAACAGTACATACTTTCCATATGAAGCCATGGTTGCTTGTTCTTGGTCAGCTTTTTAACAGATAATACTCCGAAGGAACACAATGGAGGCATTTTTTTTCAGCCCAGGGAGAAAGTGATGAGACTGGAGAATCCTCACTGCCACTGCACTACCAGTGGAAATGGTTTACCATTGCCTTGTTCCTCACTCCAGCAGCTGCCTCAGTGAAGACCGTGGCCATTTCCATGTAGCGCAGATGAGTTCTTTATGTGTGCATTGCTCCTGTGCGCACCAGCAGCAACTGGTCAGCTTTACACCCAGCTGTGTTGCTGTGGAGCTTGTATTTTCATTTTAAACTCTACTTAAAAACTTAATGGGGTGCAATCTGTCTACTGAGTTCTTCTACAGTAATACAGAAAGTATTCCTGTGCAGTTAAAAACAAATTACTGGAATTACTGCTATAATACAAAGGCAACAGACCAAGAAGCACAGAGCTTTCCACACCACCTTATAACCACAAAAACAGATTTTCCAATATTACTCAGCAGTGTCATTTCAAACCCATGCAATAATGGAAAGATGTAATTGTGCCACTTCAAGCATAAGGGGTAGTGGAAATAGGGAATTGCATAACCAGGCAATTTAACCAAGTGGGCAGTGCCTGTGCCTGATCCGTATCATACAGAAGTTTATGGAGTAGCATGAAGTTGCACTGTGTAATTCTGTAAACCAGAAACATTTCTTGCATTTGCTTTTGGTTTTCCTTTTTGAGGAAGAAAAGTTAATTACAAACATCATCTCCCCCCTATCAAAATCTGTATAGTAAAGGGTAATTACAGAAGTCTGATCAATTTTTAAAGTCTGAATATAGCTTCAATTGCTGAAAGAGACATCATACTTCTCTAAACTGTCATTCACAAAACAAACGCTATTAAAAATAAGGCTTTGAGAGCAAAGAAAAATTAAACATAAATTTTCTAACAATATGCAGGTATTATTTATATTACAACAAATAAAAACATATTTCATTAAGTAATAACCTGAGCTTATGTTTTAATCTGATCTTAGTATCTGAATAGTTTATTATAACGAAAACCATTAGATTGGGATTAATGCAATCTTATTTAATGATCAGTAAAAGTGAGGTACGTGTTTATTAGTATTGCCCCGGTGCACTGTATGAGCAGTGCTTACTGTGTCTGCATATAGCTTTAGGTTTCAAGTCTCTTAGAAAAGTTACAGTCCAGCCCCTCTGCAGAGCACTGCCTCGGGAGAGCGCTGCCCTACCAACTCATCGCACTTACTGCCATCAAACTTGCCGTGACAACTGTCCAGACAGTGGTCGCTAACTGTATCCTCAGGTGCTTATTGCCACGTCCACCCTGTTAGCAATCCCATCCCCACACATATGCAGAGCAAAAAAAAGTGTCATTTCCAGCTGCCACCTCTCCTGTAACCTGCTGATGAGTTTCTGGAACGGACCTTCCTCTGCCAGCCGGCTCCTGGCCGTGCCGGTGCAGGTCAGTAAACAGGCAGTGTGGGTAGCCTTCCCACAGGCCTGGGCTTTGCTCCATTTCTTAGGCCTGATAGGTCTGTGTCGGCATCCTGCCTGGCTTGCTGCCCTGTTTCTGTAGCAAAGGAGTTCTGGTTGTAATGTTTAAATAGGCCAGTCTGACCAGTCCAGCTCACAGGAAGCCCAGACACAGCCTGTTGCAGAGCTAGAAATGGATATTAACAGTTCATCCTCATTCACCTGTCTTGCAGGCTAACAAACTTGGACTATTCACCTGTAAAATCAATTTTTTCCTTCCAAAATAATTTACCTGCAAAAGCTAAGTGAGGTCCCTCTGCCCTAACACTATGCTGCTCCAGGCTCTCTCTTCCATGATCCCTGATGCAGTTTTTCTGATTTTCCCTAATGCAGGTTACCACCAGCTGCCACCCATCTGATGGCGTTACTTCAATGTGAAGAAAGCTTGAGAACTTGCCATGAGACAAATATTCATCTTAGCAGCAGCATATGGCTCTTTTGCCAGGGTGTGTGTTGTTGTAGGACCTTCTTCAGGTGGTCATATCAAAGGCTCAGAAGCCTATATTATCATAATTAAAAGGCAGAGGTGATCACCACTGGATGTTAGAGCCTACAAGAAGGGCTTGAATATGACCATGGTCATGATTTATGAGTAATATGGCATTAAAAACAGAGATAATTTGGAAGCTACCTAATTAAGGCAGTGTTAAGAGACTTCTAGAATAAGACATGATCACATTGCTTATAGTAGGAAAGCACAAAGACCAGAACTGAATAAAGCTCAGCTATGATGGGAAGACTGTTTTGTTTATCATTAAGTCCATAGCTTTTCTTACTTTTGGTGACGCTCAGTGAGCTTATTATTAATGGTGGCAGTAGAACTGCATTACTCTGGTTGCTTCTCATAACCCCTCCTTCTTGGGTACATTTCCTTTAGAAGTTTCTTTGAGGGAAGCAAGACCTTGTATTTTCCAGCTTTTTTTAACACATGATCCTCTGCATGATTTCCAAGCTCATGTAACCATATGGTTATACATTACACTTTGTTGTATTTATTCTTTTTCCCTTTTTTATAAACCTTCCTTTGAATTGTCCATTTGTCATTTACTATCCAGCTCTGTTTCCACATTAGTCTCTTCTGATGACCCTTTTCTTTATTATTGACGTTTCTCAGCTGCTCAGAGGATCATCTTTAATTTCAAAACTACCCACGTGCATTGTTACCCAGATGTTGTACCAACCTCCCACTCCAGCCTTTTCAGGCAAACTGAGTTTGTGGCAACTACTGATTTTTTCCACTCAAGAGATGGGATTCAGGTGCCAAACTCTTGCCATCTGGACACTGCTTGACCATGGTTGATGTCCCAAGAGCCTGTTTCGGTCGTTCCCCAGCAACAACCTGCAGTTCCCCAGGCACAGACCTGCTGCCCCTTGGCAGCAACTTCTCTGACTCACGTTCCTCCCAGGAGAGCGCCGCGTGCTGGAGAGCCACACTGTGCGTGGGGCACCCAACGCAGCCTTTTCCTAATCCTCGCTGTTGACAGTTATGTTTGGCTTCTCCGATTTAATCTCATGACATGTTCCAAGATAAAGCTGCTCCCTGTTTTATGGCTGAGTCAGTATTTTTCTGTTGACTTGGTGCCTGCTGAGATCATTGGAGATCAACCGCTCTGTGAGCCTTAAAACAAAGCTATTGGCAGAAGGCCTTTTTATACCACAGGGGTTTTATATTCGGACCTAGAAGGCACAGAGCAGTAGAAGCAGGACCCTGGTGGCAAGCATGGTCCTTGTAGTGGGGGACATTATATCCCCTTTTTAGGCTCCCAGGGCAGTTCTTCCACCCCCCGGCTCCTGTTATTTGCCTTTTCAACTCCTTACGTCCTCCCTGAGCAGCAGAGACCCCACCTGTGTGGTGGATCTAGCAGACTGCGGCACGCTGCCCTCACTTTTATCCCTCTTACTGGTGCAGTTTCTCTGAGCCCCTTTGCCTTCCAGGTCTCACTTCATACTCTCTCTTTATATTCTCCACCCACGAGATATTTGCTCGTTTCCAGGCCTGTTCGGCAAATATCGTCCTTCCAAACATGGTTTTCTCAGGGAGTCCTTACTCTTTTTGTTACTTGAACTGTTCTTTTCACCATGCTTTTTGTGGTATATACTACAACTTCTCCTGGAGAAAACTATTTGTAGCAAATCCGTGACACCTGTTCCTCTTTTTTATTCCTTTTGTGGGGAAACTACGAAATGCTTAATACATGCCTCTACTTTTGTGAGTCTTTTTCTCCATCTGGATATGGAACCAGCCACAGTCGCACAAACTCCATCCCCAGCTCGCATACTTGGGAAAACCACAGTAGCTGGGTGGAGAAAGTATAGTCTCCACAACTAAATTGCAAGCTGACTTAATTAAAGCAGATTTATTAGGGAGTATTTTACAACAGTACGTTTTCACCGTTGGCAACAATCTAGTAGGCAGCACAGCAGAGAGCGTGGGGCTGGATAACAGCCCGAGCACGGCCCGGGACGGAGGGAGCCTGCACTGGGGCATCCTCGGGTCCATGTCAGCATCTCCCTTCACCGCCCAGGAAGATGGCCAACAGTCCTGGCCCACCCTCACCGTTTCTCTCTGCCGTTTATTCACACACAGTGTGCTTTCTCCTAGCAAACTTTTTTTTTTTTTCATTTGTGGCCTCATCTAGTTCCTGCCCTACTACCCTATCTTTTTCTTTTTTTTTTTTTTTTTTTAATCCATGCCTGTTTGGGGGTCCCTTCCATCCTCCCTAATTTTTCAGCCACCCACTCACTGCTCAACTGCATCTTTCCATTCCTGTTCCCTCCCATCCTGGCGCGGCTCTCGGTGGAGGCTGGTGGCCGCCTGGGTCATCTGCTCTCCCAGGGGAAGCAGGTTGGGGACGGCAGAGGGAACTGCTGCGAGGGCTGCACAGGAGCCTGATCCGAGGGTGACACCCCGGCAGAGGTTGTTAACTCAAGCCATGGTCTCAGCCTTGAGCGTGGCAAGTTAGAAAAGCCTGACTGGGGACCCCGATAAACCAAGGAGCTTGATGACCTGCTGCTCGTACTTCCACATCTCCTCCTTCTATGCCAGTGATTTTGGCTGATAGTTATTTTAACTGTCCACTTGGTCATGAGCTTTTGTTGAGGGATATTAGTTTTTTTAGCATAAATAAGTAAGTTTTGATTAGAATAAATTACTTAGGATTATAATGCAGTGTGACTTGTGCTGTTTGCCTAGCTTTACTTAGCATGAGTAACAAGATTTGCCGAAGCCTGTAGGCCGCGGTACAGTTATTTCTCTTAGTAATTTTCCTAGCAGCTGGTACAGTGCTGTGTTTAGTCTTTTAGTATGGGGAAGATGTTGATATCACACTGGTGTTTTGGTAGTGTTTTTCCCAAGTCTGGGACTCTTCGGTTCTCCATGTTCTGCCAACAAGGACAGATGCACAAGGAGTGTAAATCAGAAGATACAGAGGCTCCAACCCTCAGCTGAAACTGCAAATCAACAAGATAAGAGCCTGCCTGCCTGGACACAGAAGAAGAATCCAATAAGATGTTAGAAGACCCCAGACCAAAAATCACCATTGGACTAAAAGACGCATGGACAGCACGTGAAGAGCGTGTGAGGGGCAGGTATACGGATCACAAGGGTATAATTGCCAAGGGATTTCTTTGTTCGGGGTCCCTCTTTGGAGGTACCCAGCCTGGGCTGTTCTTGCTACTGTACCTTTCAATTAAATTCATTATTTTATAAAATCTGACTCCTGAGACTCTGCTGCAGGAAACCTTGGGTCGAGCCTGAAGAAGGAAGGAGCGTGCCCGAGAGTAAGTGTGTGTGTGCGACGCCATGAATGGTGTGTGAATGCTCTGGCAGCAGCTTCTCCTTTAACACTTTGTTCCTTTTTGTGGGCATGGAGACCATCTTCACATACTTACCTACACTCTTGGGCTCACTGCTTATGAAATAGGTTTAAAAATATTTTTCAAGCTTTTACAAGATTGTACAAAGTTCATCCTAGGTGAAAATACAAGCATTAAGAGGGTTTGATCCTGTCCAGCTTAGATTTTTTTTAAAATGTCTTCCAGTGTGTAAGTTAAGCAACCGAAAAAGCTATTTAGAGCAGTTGCAAAAGTCTCCAGGTTCTTTTAGGGAAGGTTAGATACACATCTTTTGGAGATGATGCAGATACGGTTAGTACAAATCAGAAATCCTTCATCCCTATAAGCATGCAAATTAAAAACAATTAAAATATACAACATTGCCTAATGCTTAATATAAGCATACACCCAATGCTCACGCAGCCAACAATTAGTTTATCTAACAAAGGGACCAAGAGGAAGACCAAGAAAAAGGTGGGGTGACACTTGATCACAAGAAGTAAAGGCTAGCTCTGAGAAGGTGGTTTCCAAAGAGATATTTTGGTAGCATTTCAGGTGATTGTAAGAGAAAAAAAAGCTCACTGTAAACCACAGGTTAATATCCAAGGAAGCGATCCAAGATAGCATGATGGTGGGCTTTGCTGAAAGGTGTAAGCAAACATGGTACAGCTATGCAAGCAATACAATAAAATAATTTCCGGAAAGGTATGAATAAGCCAGGGCTGCTGAGACACCACCATTGCACAAAGTAATGAAGAAATCGCCAAGAGTGGATACTCATACCTTTTAGAAAGGGGAAGTCATGAAGGAAATGGGAAATAAAGTCAAGACAGAGGAACGTAGGCCAGTAACATTAGTCATAAGGGAACAAACTCTGTGAAGGTGCATGGAGTGTGGAAGGAGCACTCGGATGAAGGACTGAACTGCACGGTCCATCCCAACACGAGCACTGGCATGTTGAAATAACCAGGGAGCCTGTCAGGAGGGATCGGTGTCAACACTGAGGCTGTGACAGACGAGGGAACAGAAAAGGGAAACAGCTCCAGAGCAGGACATGGCTGTGCAGCTAGTGGGAAAAGGCTACTGAAACATCAGAAAAGCTCTCCAAAAACAGGCAGAGTACAAAGAGGTACCGACTGGCACGTTTTACTGCTCTTTCCCGATTTTGTGGAGGGTCACCTCAATGCTTCCTTAGGGATATGATGGGAGTCAGTATGCAAAGAAGCCTTGGTGAAAGTGGATTCACATCAGTTTAAAGGCAGCAGCGAGCAAGGAAGAGCCAGTCACCCCCAACAGCCGGGCAGGGAGCTGGAGATGCCATGGGCTGGTCGTGAACACTCATTGCAGGAGGGATCTGCTTCAGCATGCAGCAACTTACAGGGAAAGCAATAAATCATGCAGACACTCAAATGACACCACCGTCATTAAAAAAAAAAATATGTAATTGCCATTTTCCAAGAATTGGCAAACCTTTAGGCCACTATTTGGGGTCAAGTGCTAATGGCAGCCAAGGAATTGCGGAGGTCCTGTGCTTGTCATTTTCGTGAGCAAACATTTTGGGGCTGGGAGATGTATCCCCGTGGAAGATCTGAATGCTGTTCCTTGGTCACTGCAGGTAACACAGTATAAATAACAGGCACATTTAAATTAGTGATCTACCTGGACTTGTACAAAGCATTTGACACTGTCCCGCACAACATCCTCGTCTCTAAATTGGAGACACAGATTTGACAGATAGAGCACTTGGTGGATAAGGAATTGGCTGAATGGCTGCACTCAAAGAGTTGTGGTCAACGGTTCGATGTCCAAGTGGTGACCAGTGACACGCTGCATTCCTCAGGGGTCAGTACAGAGACTGGTGCTGTTTAACATCTTTGTTGTTGACATCAACAGTGGGATTGAGTGCATCCTCAGCAAGTTTGCCGACAACACCAAGCTCAGTGGTGTGGTGAACATGCTGGAAGGAAGGGATGCCATTCAGAGGGACCTGGACAGGCTTGAGAGGTGGGCCCATGCGAACCTCATGAAGTTCAACAAAGCCAAGTACAAGGTCCTGCATGTGGGTTGGGGAAATCCCAAGCAAAAATACAGGTTGGGTGGAGAATGGATTGAGAGCAGCCCTATGGAGAAGAACTTGGAGGTACTGGCGGATAGAAAGCTGGATGTGAGCCAGCAATGTGCGCTTGCAGNTCCAGTACCTAAAGGGGGCCTACAGGAGGGATGGGGAGGGACTCTTCATCAGGGAGTGTAGTGATAGGACGAGGGGTAATGGTTTCAAACTGAAAGAGAGTGGAGTTATCTTAGATATTAGGAAGAGTTTCTTTACAATGAGGGTGGTGAGGCACTGGAACAGGTTGCCCAGAGAAGCTGTGGCTGCCCCATCCCTGGAAGTGTTCAAGACCAGGCTGGATGGGGCTTTGAGCAGCCTGGTCTAGTGGGAGGTGTCCCTGCCCAGGGCAGGACGATTGGACTAGATGATCTTTAAGGTCCCTTCCAACTCTAACCATTCTATGATTCTAGTGATAACACTCTCCATCACCCTGCAAACATCATTTTTGCTAGCTTGGATTTGCAGCCTCTCGTCTTCATCTAAGGCAAAGGGCAAAATGTTACCATGCAGCAGCAGGAGTTAATAAAGAACAGGTAGATGCCATGTTCGCAGGAGCTGGATTCTGCACCACTAACTCCTCCATGGATGATGGCAAATGGAGATGTGGCTCAGCCACCCGTGTTGAACAGACACTGGTACATGGAACCATTCTTTGAACTTTTCTTTGGTGTTGAAGTCCAAATGTGTCCGATCCTGTGTGCGACGGGTCCATGAGTGGCATTCCACAGAATGAGGATGGCTGCAGCAGGCAGCTGGGTAAAGGCTGGGTAAATTAAAGACGTACATTTGAAAAAGCCCCGCAGATTAAAAGCATTGGTTGTAAGACAAATAAAGAGAGTATGCCGTGAGATAAAGGTACATAATGGGCTACAGCTGAAAAGATTATAGTGGTGATATGTAAAGAATGTCCTGAATTAATCACTTCCTTTTGTGTAAGTATTTATGTTTTGCAAATCATTATCACTTAGCAACCTGCGCCGTCCTTTTTATTTTTTACAGACTTAAACTGTTTCCTGAGGGTATTATCTCTGTCTGGCTCAGCAAAATTAAAACAGTATCTCATTTAACTTTGTCTATAAGTAGACAGAAATAGTTGGCTCCAGATGTATTATAAATTGTGCTCAGAGAACTAACATGGTTTAGCTCATAGAAAGTGGGGCATACTTGGTGTTCAACACTTTCTTATAGAGCAGTAATCTGTGTTTAGCTTCATGGAGCTTATCAAATGCTTGGTCAAGCCAAGTTACGACTCTCGCCAAGCATACTTAATGCCACGTTTCAGGCGATGAAATGTAAACCAGGAAGGGACCTGGTGGGATCACTGGGTCCCCCCTCTGCACTGTGGCATCCCCTGCCTGCCAGGGAGCCCTGACAGACCCCTGCCCCCAGGCATCCTCTCCGCAGGGAAGCATCGCGGGGATTTTTGTCCAAGGGCTCCTGAAAAATCTCTCTGGAAAGGGACTCTCCAGCCGCTCCCCATGCTCCACGCCTTGTACATCTTGGAAATGTTCCCTAGTAGTCAGTCAAAACACTCTTTGTTGCAGAAGGACAACTGATTTCTTCATGTCTTTGTCTCTGCAGATAATACAAAATGATCATCTCCTCAAGAAGGTTTTATGTGTTAGAGGATTGTTTCTATCTTTGTTCCTAATGTTCTTTTCTTGGACTAAATGAGCCAAGTTCCCCAGTTTTTCCTTTTGAATCCCTTGGTCTATATTTCTCCTGATTCTTGCGCTCTTTGAATGCTCCTCACTTTGTCCGGGTCTGCAAGCACCACGTCCAGACCAGCATCCAGCACTCCAGTTAATTCATTCAAAGTTCTTAGTGTATATTAAATCACACCAAATTGATGCTGTGTTAGAGGAATGAAGACAACACTTGTCTTCTCCCAGTCCTCAGACCCATTTGCTGCCACGCCGGGGTGACCCACACTGGGCTCAACGGTGACTCCAGCCGGACTCCGGCACACGCTGACCTCCCACCCGGGCCACCTGCACCTATTGCCCTTGCTCTTGCACACTGCTGTTTTCAGTCCCGTCTAGATGAGCAGAGAGCGAATGGGTGGAGGGCAGGGAGTGGATGATAAATGGCTCTGTCCTCCTCCTCCTCCTCCCTGAAATCTGCTTCCCGGCACTTGTGGTCGGCATGGAGGGAAGCCTGGGCTGGGCTGTGAGTCACCCTCTGGGTGCTGTGCGTTTCCTGACCACTGCAAACTACGGCCGAGGCCTCGGCCCCACACTCTGTGGGAGAAAAGTCTTCCCTCCCTGCACGCATCCACCGCCATTGCACAAACACGGCCCCATTTGGAGGAATGCTCTCTTCCCATTCTTCTGGCGGGTGAGCCCCGCACCCCTCTGTGCCACCAGCATCAGCAGACACATCCTGCAACCCTGCTGCATGGCCCAAGCAATGGCCTTGTGGAGAAGAATTCCAGCATTAAAAATGGGTCAAGAAGTTGGAAGAAAATGAGCAATCATCCCATGACGTTGTAATACCTGATGGAGAGCTGAGACAGTGCAGGTCTGCAGTGTGGACACTTATAAACCCACAGAAAGCCACTGTTCCTGTCCTGATTAATAGCAAGGAACACTTAAACATGTCATTTTACTGACAGCTGCATTAATGTCAGAGACGAAGGTAGAGACGAGTGGAGGAATTAAGTACTAGATAGCTTTTAAGTGTTAAATACAATACATCTATGGCCGCAGCATTCCACCCTTTAATGCCTGAACCTCTCAAACCTCAAGCTATCCACTGAAGGATGCTCTCCACCCGTGCCCCTCCATGCTTCAGCTGTGCGTGGGGCAGGATGGACCCTGCCCGGGCTGCACTGGAGGATCCGTGGGATCAGAAAGCGGGTGCAGACACCCTGGCATCGCTCCGATACTGCCAGCTTGGGGTCATCAAACAATCTGGAGCCTGGCCTAGAGATCATGTGTGTTTTTATTTTAAAGAACACTTTTTATTGGCCGTTATTAGTGGGATTTTTTTTAATTAGTTCTTTTTATTAGACCAGCTGACTACTTTAAGATGACTCTTTGTTTCTTTTATCCACAATCCGCAGGATTATAACTGCACTATGGGAGCTGGTTTTGATTTGACAACTTCTGGTTGCCTGTGTTCTTTGCAGAGATTTTTCCCATACTCCAGGTGACCCAAGCAGCCCTGGCTTTTCAAAGAGGGCATCTATCATCAGCCAACACTTGTGAAATCCTGCAAACACATGAAGAGCATTGCATGGCCGTGCCTTGGGCTTTACTTGGCATTTGTAAATAATTTTGAGATGGTTCTGTATGAAGGTGCTGTGCAAGAAGGAGCACCGGTTCTCATGCTGCAGCGGTATTTTCTGGTTATTTCTTCCCTATGTGAAACCTAAGGCCTCCCCGCCTGTGAAGGGGATGGGAGACTCACGCTCAGCATCCCTCAGGGAGAGGAGACTTTTCTCACCCTGCTCCAGGGAGAAGTGGCCCTTCTCTCTGCGGGGATGCATGGGGCTAGCACATAGGGAAGCCGCCTGGTGATAACTAGGCCAGTCTGGGGCTATTAGTCATTCACTCGTCCCATGCCTCATTGCCTGCGCCCTGAACAGACGTGTTCGACTGCCTTTACAGAAAACCCCCCTGAAGGGTTGGCTGGTGCCAGGGGGTGGCCACCTCACCTGCTGCCTGCCACCACATGCCACCCCAGCACCCATCAGGGACCTTGTGCTTTGATTGACTTTGAAGCCTGCCAAGAAAAGGCAGAGGTGCAGGAGGACCTGCTGCAAGGTGCCAAGGTGCCAGCCCTGAGCCAAAAAGCCCACCTGGAGCAAAAACTCCAGTCCTGGCTGGTAGGGCTGGCCCTCTCCTCCCACCCTCCCAGCTGGGGACACACTGTCGGGACAGAGGGTCATCATCAATTCTTGTGTCAGAGGAGGTGTCGGGGGGGCTCAGCACCCTCCTGGCCCCCCAGCCTGCAGGCTTTGCCCCATCTCAATCCAACACTCCTGGTGTTTTTTTAACAACCATGAGGGATTTGGTTTGGTCTAATCTGGCAGCTGGCAAGCAAGTTCTTACGTTGACTTAACCTACAGGTCGAACGACTCCGGTCATACTGCTGGCATATTTCAGGGGTTTATGTCCACACCCCTGTGGCGTATGTGCTCCAGTATCCCTCAGGTAGTCTTTCATCATCGGTTACGCTTCAAGCCTCTGCAATCAGATACGGTTATCTGAGCAACAGGGAGAAATATTTACCAAAATGAAATTTAGAGGGGAAAATGGGGACGAAGGAAAGGAAAAGGAGGAAAGGAAGGAAGAAAGGAAAGGAGGAAAAAACAATTGAAAATGGAAACTCAACATTATTTGAAATATGCACTGGTGTTTGTTAAAAAATAAATTGGTTTTGCTTTTGCACATTGGCAGTTCTATATGCGAAGATTTATCTCATGCAATATATCCTTTGCCTTCTGGTTTGCACAGTAACTTGATTTTTAAGATACTTGTTTCTTTCCTCTCTCACACTTCTAACTCCTGCTAATGCTGAGAGAAGTTGTTGGTGAGGACCTCAAGAGAACTTGGATTGTGACAAGCCCTGAGGATGTTTGAAATCCAATTCTGTACAACATTTCTATATTTTTACTGTTCTTCCAGTAAACATCCACTAATTCTTTCCCAGAATTTCCTCTTATAGAATGTTGTCTTGGCCATGATCCACAGGCAATAGCTGAGATCGGGGTACAGATTGCTGAGTGCAGGTACTACCACACACTGAGATACCCCTGTGTGCAGGTGACCAACCCCAAATACCATTCATGTGCAGAAGCAACCCATTAGGCTGAGGAACAGGCCTTCCTCAGGACCCTTTGGTCAGGAGCTTTTAGTCCTTGTATGAAAAAACAAGACCTTGGCTACTCCTGAGGCCATGACTTTGGGTAGAGCAGCTCAGTGACCTCTTTGGGGATGGCTGACGACATTATCTGTCCACCTGGTGTCCTGATGGGAGCTGGGGGGGGGAACAGAGAAGCTGCTATAAACAACAGTTTAGTAGACCATCACCATCTCTGTGTGTGAGCATGCTGCTGTGAGGAAAGCTGCTCCTGGGGGGTGGCAGATGCTTTGTGCTTGCCTCTCCCCAGGGCTGGTCCCCTCCGCACCCTGCTACATCGCTTCACGATGCCTGGTTTTCAGGAGGTGTTGTGTTGTACCTGGCAGTCAGGTGGGATAAACTCTGCTGTGCTCTCCTGCAACCACACAGCTCAGGGTAGGACAGACAGTGACACAATTCATAATCACGTTTTTCTTGTAGCTAGGGAACAAAGAAAAAGAAAGAGTGACAAAGCCTGAATGGTCATGTGGAGAAGATGGCCTTAGGAGACGGGTTTTTGGGTGGTCACAGGCTTGTCTCCTGCTCCTGTGCTTGATGTTAGGGCACTCGGATTGCCTTCTCCATGCTCTGGCATTCCTCGCCTCTAAAATGGAAATTTCTGCTTCTCTGATGACAGATTTGGCTGGTAAATCACCGTGGGCTTCTTTGAGTACCGGAAATGGGAAGTTGCACCAAAACTTAGTGTTGTTGCTGCTGGTACTGTCCACAGCCCTGTGGAATTCAAATGGGATTTCTGCTCTCTGCAAAAGTTGCTCATCTGGCTCTTCTGGATGCACCCTGACTTGTGACTGCCATCTCAGCACTTAATGAAGGGGTTAATGGACATCTTCTCCTCCTCCCTGCTCAGTGCGGTGGTAATGGCAGCCTGGGCCCTTCAGGGAGGGAGAGCATGAATGAATCTCATCAGGGATCTCCTTTACAACACTAAAATGCATTCCTGAAATCATGTTGTTGCCTTGTGAATATCTGATGTGGCATGGGTTATAGAGACATCTTTGTGGACATAGAAAGTGTTAAAAAGTACCTACTTACTGTATTGCAAACTTGGGAAAGTATGTTAGGCAGCATGAATTTTGCCCTTAAGCAATAAGTAATATGGGAATTACTTTTTAAAATTAGTGTCCCATGCTTGTTAGGATTTGTTTTTTTCATTAAGTTCCTTTGCTACCTCCTCAGCCTGTGTATGTCTGACATGTATTATTATTCTTTCAATTACTGCACACTTTATACCAGGCCCACAGGATCTGGGTGCTCCGTACTGGGTTTTTTTACCCTGGGTGATTGCGATCTGCAAGGACAAGAGCTGTCGAAGAGAACTGTGAGTGCTCCGCAGCAGTCTGAAAGCAGGTAGGTACATGCTCAGAGCCCCCAGCCAGCCAATGCCAAGGTGAAAGCATTGTCCTGACTTTGCAAAGGGGGAAGGGGTCAAATCAAGGTGAGACTGAAGTAGCTCGTGTGAAGTTTTCCTTCTTAAGACTCCTGCCTTATGCCAGTGGGTCTCCCAGGGAAAAGCCCCATGGAATACTTGTTCTCTGGAGTTAGGCTAGGAACCTGCGGGGAAGCCAAACACATGTGTGATTTCCCACAATGGTTTGGAAGACCTGCTACCCGTTCACAATGGTGTCGATGGGTGGGAGGTGATATGTGTCCCGACCAAGCCACGGAGGCATGCAAAACACAAGCTGGTCTGATTCCCTCTCCTCCATGAGCTTTACTATATGCTGATGAGAAGGACTCGAAGGCCCAGTGCTTAGCACAGACCAGGCCCGAGAGCCTTTAGAGATGGGGGAAATTCTGATGGTTCAGAGTTTGGGCTTAATTTGGATTGTATCCACTTCAGACAGGCTGTTTTCAGGGCAAATATTTATAAACATGATAAGAAAAGGAAAATAGAATGGGCTTCTTGAGGGAATAGCAGAAGTGGAAGGGTAGAATGTCTTGGACACCATTTGACAGAGCAAGACCCCAGGCAAGATGAGAAAATACTTTCTACCCCTGCTCAGCCTGTGGAATGGTCCAGAGGTCACACAGGCTTTGGAGACACCAATTTCAGTCCTGTCACTAACCCAGCGATTGTCTGCGTAAGCCGTGGCTCTGTCCCAGGAGGAGGTAGGGTTTCTGCTGGAGGTGAGACCCTCAAGTGGTCGCAGCAGCCTGGGTCTGGGGCAGCCAGGTAAGGCTGGTCCTGGGAGGGTATGGGCCATGCTGGGAAACACTACAGAAGCACCTGGACAAACCAAACCCCTCTGGACATCTGTGCCTCACAGCTCTTCTTCCTGCTTGCATTTGGGATACGGATTTTATGCATGGGACTCATCTCTCATAAAGGCAGGGAAAGAGCAGTTATTTACCTCTGCCTAGTCCTCTGCTTTTGTTAATTTACTATATAATTTTGTTTTACAGGTAGGCAGTGACTTTCATTTCCTTATTGGTGCAGTTATGTTATGGCTGAAGAAGGGGCAGAGTTGTATATGAAGTACCAGGTAAAGGAGACCCTGATGCTCAAAGCCCTGGTGATGGAAAACGTACTGGAAGAGAGAACTCCTCTGCTCATATAAAATATAGAGGCTTTAACAAAAAAGAGTCAGGTTTCCCTTTTAAAAATTCAGAATTTACTAGAGTCTCTTGAACCAAGAAAAATGCATTCATGGGAAGGGAGTGCCAGTAATAACAGGCCTGCACTCACATCCAGTGGTAAAAGCAGCAGTTTCCCCGGAGGAAAGGGGGATTCTGGATGGTAAACAAGAAATGTTTATGGTTGTGAAGAGTTAAAAGGCTTCCCAGGCACCCTGGCTTCCCTTTCATATCCTGAGCACCTCGAGGTAATGCATCAGCCCTGTGGCACAGGGAAACAGCCCATCAAAGAGCTCGCTTTCTGCAGCTCCATCTTCTGCAGGGAGACTGAGGAAACACCAGAACAGGGAGGTGGGTAACAGCGGACTCCAAAAATTGCCAGTGGGGATTATTTACATGTTCTTTCTGTGCAGGAGACCACTGGTTTCTCAAGAGCTGAAGCTTTTGCCTGCTCTACTTGAAAACAACTACTGTTATGGGATTAGCTTTGTTGAATTTAAGGCAACACACAAAAGTGAAGCAGACCGAGTTCAATGTGAGTCACCCTTTACACAACGATCAACCTCCCATTCTCATTTCTCCATTTGAATTATTCTGTTAAATTTGCATTTAAGACCTTTCAGCAATGTGACTTTTGGCTTGACACCAAATATGAATAATTATCCTGCTCTAATAACATCTATATTCTATGAGCGCTCCTCCTGCAAATGTGCCATGTAATCTACACACGCATCGATCCTAAATTAAAAGACAGCATCAAAATCTGAGTCACTTCTACACATTATTAAGTGTCCATTTTGGTTAAGCTGGAGACAGTTGGCAATCCCATTTCATTCCCGCCCTTCCCTTTTTTCTAATCTTTCTCTCCTCCTGGCAGAGGACCACATAGGTGACCAGAGCACAGTCTAACATGCCTTTGTGTCTGCCTTTCACTTGGTTTTCATATGGATTTTCTCTCATGTCTTACATCAGGGATGCTCCTTTGGCCCCGTTCAGTTGATGGTCTCCCCTCTTGCACATCTCTCCACTCCCGGCCGAGATGAGTGGCTGAAAATCTTGTATGGAGAAGCTGAACTCAGTAGTCCAAAGCAAATTTCCTGGCTCTGTTTTCACTGGGTGGAGAAAAATCTACAACCAAAGCAAATCTGGTTTCATGGCTAAGAGGCAAATCTTCCCTCTCCTGCGGCCACGGGAGATCCCAAATGTGGTGGAATGAAAATAGTTTTGCTGCATGGGGTGAGGGAAGGAAAAGCAGAAGCCAGTTTCTAAAAGGCCATCTCACAAGGCAGGAAGACCCTGTGCTGGGAGGACACCTGGGAGGCTGGGGATTTGCAACGTCGGGAGATCATGGCCGTGCCCTGTTATCTCCAACCACAGAAACTGCTGAGTGCCAGAATTGCAGAGATGTTAGCCAGGGCATACTACAAAGGGGATGAACGGCAGGACAAAGTAAGCCAGAGTCCATTCATTGTTGGGCTGAAGGTTGGGATAAATGGGAAGAGTCCTTCCTTGGGAGGCAAACCAGTTTGCTGGATGACGAAGAAAGAGGTTCTCCTGTAATCTAAACATGTCTAGCACAGACTCAATGGGGACCTTTAAGTGTCATGAGACAAGTTGTCTCCCCACAACCTGAGTCAGCTCTGCAATCCCCACGCTGCAGATTACCACACAGACATGCACCCAAAACAGCAGAAAAAAGTCAGAGATTGCATCCCTCAAAGGCCATGGGTGCTCCCCAGGCCTTCCTGCTGCTCCAGAAAATATCATCATCATGCCAAACCAGGAAAAGCAGAGGGTGTGACCATCCTGCATTGCCCAACCTCTGCAGGGAGAGGGAGAGGGCTGGCTGGGCACTGGGACAGGGGAGCATGTTGGTGTGTTATCCCATGGTTAGTTAGGAGCGCCTGTGGCCTGGGGTGGTTTTTGATGGGGTGGGCTGTCCCCAGGTGTAATCCCTTTCTACTGAGCAGGTGTTAGATGAGAGGTACTCACTGGCCACTGAAAATCAATAGTGTTGGCTGAATTAAAACTCTTAGATAATATTAATGGGCTCAGCAGACAGGCCAGAAAGATGCTAATAGTCGCTGGCTGACGTCAGCACCCTCTTTCAGGGGATGAAGGACACCCCATGGGATTTCTGTAATGACCTCCTACAGGGCAAGGAGGTCATTTCTCACCTCTTCAGCTAGGATCTCATACAGGCTATGAAGTATGAGTTGCACCTGACCAAGTTAAAGAGAGGCTATGATTTTAACTGGGACTATTTTGTCAAGACTGGTTCGACTACTCTGGCCCATCCACGTGGGGAGCCTGGCACTGGAGGAGAGATTATCTCAGTGGCTTTGATTGATGGGGACTGAGGATCATTGCAGAGACATGACAGCTGGGAAGATTCCCTCCTCCTTTCTCTTCCTGCAGGGCCTGGCAGCGCAACTTAGTCATTCTCTCCCAAGAGGAAGAGGGGAGATCTCTCAAGACCTTCATTAGTCACTGCATTTGCGTACCTTAAGTCTTTCTAAAGCTAGGCAATTGCTGGGGCTGGGGACAACACTGCTTGAGCTGGAAAATGCTGCTAGCTTTCTGCTCAGCCCATACCTATGTTGCAGAGTCCAATTTACTCAGCTTCTGTAAGGAGTGTTTTCTTAAAGCATTTCGCTTTTGAGATGCTTCTGTAGGCACGTGCTGGGAAGGGCTCCTGTTCAAATCCAGTAGCTGACATAGCAAAATCTTGCACCCGATTATTGCAAATCATTAATTCAACGTCACAATCCATTTGGAGTAACTCATGGAAACCCATTATTATTTTGCCACTGCTTGCTGAACTGCTTAGATAATCAAAATACATGTGAGAACAGGCAAAAACTCTTGCTCTTGGCCTAAAAGGCATAAAGAGCAGTGACACGTCCCAAGCAAGAAGCAGCAAGATGTGTGGGAGGAGACAAAGAGGGTGGGGGAGGATAACAGCCATGAGACCCCCCTGGAGCCTCAGTCACACAGACTTTGTTACTGTTGAACACAACGCTTAGTTGAAAGGCTCTTACCTGCTCTCTCATTTCATTGGTAAGATGCAAGGGAGGTAAGGGAGGAATGTAACGTGAATTATTTTTTTTTTAATAGCTAGTAAGGCAAAAGTCCTTGCCACGTTTTGGAAGCCCAGCTCTCCTTCAGATAGAGACAACATAGGAAGCCTGGCCCAGCTGTGCGGGGAGAGCTGGGAAGCTCTGGGAGAGCCTGCTGATTTTTCATCCTGGAAGTCTGGGAACAGACAACAGATTAATGGGGAAAGTTTCCTTTAAGTCATGAGGAAAAATCTGAATTACTGCTGAGGTTTCCATTCTGCACCAGTAGGGAGACATGTTTTTACCTAGCCAAGATGTTAAGGAATATTTGGCATATGAAGACAGCGGTGACTTTATGCATTTCTATCACATGGCTTGAGACTGATGACATTTACTGATTTAGGGCTTGATTCTGCAAACATGTAAGTAGGTAAATACCTGCTTATCCAAATGGTTCCTTTGAATGATTTTGTGGACATAAGTAAACATCCATGTCAGACCCTCAGAGCCCCAGGGGCATCAGGGAAAATACCCATCTGAAGCTCTGAAGATTTACTTTAGTTGTGACACTTCCAAGAGAAAGCTAAATAATGACATTTCTTAGATATGATTATTTATAAAGTGAAAATGTCAATGTAATAGCTTATATTTGAAACTATTTTCTTATGACTATACATCTGGAAGTGAATATGCAGCTGCAGTTACCAACTGATGGGGCAAAGTCAACGGCTCAAAATATACTCTAACCATAATCATCCTTTTTGCCAACACAAAGCATGATCTCTCACCGCTGAAACACATATAACAGTATAAAATATATATGAAAGCAGTGACACTGTAATTATGCAGTTTCTATACAAAGCTATGGAAAAAGAGAGCAAAGCATTTGAAGGAGCTAAGTCATTCGAGAACTTTGCTGCTAATTCATTGTGGCTCACTCTTTGCATTTCATAAGCTCCTGCACACATTGTGTCTCTAAGGCTAAATTCTGCAGGCCCTTCTCAGCTCACATTTAAGGGTTATTTTATAGAACCTCTGTCCTGCAGAATATGGAATGGTTATTTGCACTGCTGCATAAAACACTGTAAACATTTAATAGCAAATAATGTTGGACTATGAAAAAAAGGCAAATCTTCAGAGGAAGGCCAAGTTTTTGTGGTATACTTGGATTCTGTGAAAGTGAAGTAGCTGAATTGGAGGGTTATATGTATTTACTCTGACTGACTGAGACAGTAAGGAAAATGGGCAGTTTGTGTATTTATATAGCTCTCTATTTATATATTCTTTCCCAAATTCATGTCTCTGGCTGTCAAATGGAGCACATACACATTGTTAAACTCCTTTGCCTAAACTCTGTTATCTATAACCAGCAGCATTCATTCAGCTCTTCCAGATGTAGACTGCTGTTGCTTCTTGGCTTTTGCTATCAAGGACTGTGTGTGTGTGTGCGTGTAAGGAAGGTGAGATCAAACTAATTTCATTTTCTACAACCTCCATAGAACCCCCTGACCTAAGCCCTGAAATGTTGCCTCCATGAGATGCCCCCAGCGAGGCCCCTCTTGCTCCTTAGACGTTGGCCTTCTTTCAGAAGAGTCTAATACTTTCCAAATTAGGGGTATTCCACCACCCCTGCCCGGAGTCAGAGAAGATAATTATGAGCAGGATTTAACTTAAAAATTTCCAGCTCTTGAACATACTGGGGTGACATTCACAGATGGCATGGGAGGAACCAGGCTTTTTCTTAGTTTGTATATCGAAGGTAATGTGTGTAGGATTTGGCCTTTTCAGATCGTTGTACTGATGTTAACTAAGGGCTGGCACATTAGTAGGTGTGCTGTGTTTATAAAAATCATCTGGCATAGACATTACTAAGGAAAGAAAGGAGGATGCTGTGGTGGAAAGGGAAGTTGTTGGTGAAAACTGCTGCTGTCACTGCTTAGCACGAGGGGAGCACCCACAGCTCTGGAGACATGGGGTGAAGCCACACACCCACCCAGAGATCCAGACTCCCATCAGGTCAATGCAGAGAAATGTCTTGTCCTTCACCACAGTCTTGTCATCTGAAATGGAGAGGAAGGAAAACGACAGGATGAAGACAGAGGAAGAGAGAAAAGTCTTCAGGCTTCCTTATGTGGGGAAAAAAGACCTCAGCTACCTCCCAGTGCATGACCAGTACTGCCTTTCATGACTGCATCAGGATGAGTATCTCACAAAGCACCGCGCAGGGACCCAGCACTCCATGCACCGGTCCATGCTCCAGGTACCGTGCCTGCACACTGTGGAAGGTGGCACTACTATTCCAGGTGACGGGGTGACCTCTCTAAGCTACGCACCACCCATGTGAAAGGGAAGAACCACTTCCCTATCCAGCAGGCAATAACTCCTCCCTGCATGCAAGTGCATCAAAATGGTTACAACTGATTTTTTGTTTGTTTCTCAGTTTGAGATAAAACTATTTGCATAAATAATCTTGTAAAACTTTTGGGGTTTTTATCTCTGTCCTTCTCTTTATTAGAGCATATTGACACCACGATAATTACATCAATGCAGTGATACCAATGAAAACCTCTGATAAGCCTGCAGTGAAGTGACTTGCACAGACTTAACTTCATTTGCAATTTCTGAAGGAAGTGTAGAGTGCTTGATATCAGTGTTTTCCCAAACTGCAGAAGTCTCTGAAGTGCAGGGTCAGGCTGAAAAAGGGAACAACTTTAGGCTGTCATTAACATTTTAGAAAAGGACAAAATAATTCACACCAAATAAAGGTAAAAGGCCATAAATACTTTCTTTATGTTAGCCATCTATGCAGCTATTGTTCTTGCCACTGGGGTGCTTTGCAACTACAAATGGAAAGGCTGGTTGTACATTGAAGGGCAGCTGTCCCCATTTCTCTCTTTCTTAACGTGTGCTTGACACTATGAAAAGCCTCGAGCATCCATATTTTGCATGTATCAACTCAGTGAATGGAACCACTATCAGAAAGATGCTTTACCAAATGCTGAAGATGGAGGATGTCAAGAAGAGTCTGACATCTGCTAATTCTAGAGCTAGTTTCAATGTTATTTTAATTACCATCATGGAGAATGGAATGAAGTGTCTGTGGCCCAGTCCTTGTTCTCATAACATTTTATGAGAGTTTTGGCACCAGCTTTCATGAGAACAGGGCTGAGTGTCATACCTTCATATACTAGTAATGCGAGAGGGATTGCCAGTATCTGTATCATCTATAAAGTCAGATGGCCTTTGTAATCAAGCAAATGAGCTGAAGCCAACAGCAGGAGGACCTGCAAAGATGAATTCAAAGTGGGTCGCTTATATAGGGGAGAGAACACATGTTAGAGCAGTGGGAATATGAGTGTGTCGCATTAACTAGGATATACAGAAGCTTTGTATCCTGCCCTGCCTACCATGCTGGGTCTCCCTTAGGGAACTGCACTCAGGTTCAGGAGCCTGTAAGAAAACAAAACAAACTCAAATGAATTTGTAGCTGAAGAAAACAGTTTTTGGTGAAAACTTGTGTGGCTGATTTTAAAAAACCCAAAGACCTAGATCTCCCGAAGCATCTTCCAAGGTTCTTAAGTATTTGAAATCAATGGAGTCTGGCATCTGAAAGCCAGAGGGGGACTGACTAAAAATGCCCTAGGAATACAATGGCTTTTACATGCATGAAAAGCAATGCAGAAACAGGATAATTCACTGCAAGTAAAATTGAAGAGCATCAGCAGTGTGGGATGAGTAAAGGTCCCTTAAAGGCTGGAGGGGAAGAGAGACGTGTCTTTGCAGACAATGAGATCCCCTCTTCAAGAAAACTTTGACACTAGTGAACATTAGTGAAAAGAGAGAACAAGAGGAAGGAGGGGCAACACACCCTGAAGCTGTTCCCAGGAATACTGAAGCCAGCTGTCACTTGGCCACTGAGTGATGCGGATTACTCTGGACAGACAAGCAATCCTTTCTGGACTTTCTTTCAAGGCACTTGACAACACAAGAAAAAGAAAAAATGTGTAAATACAGAGAGCAAGGATGGGCCAGAAAGAATGACGTGGCCATCAGGGCCTGGTCAATGCAAAGCCAGCAGGGATATATGCTCACAGAAGATGTTGCGCATACTGCACTGACAGCACAGGTAGAGCTGACTTCACCTGATGCACAGAACTGAAATGGCCAAGGGAAAGCCTGGGCTTATGCTGATCATTAACATAAATGCAGACTTACAAACTGACACACCTACTTTGAAAATCAGTAATTCTCTGCTTGCAGAAGTGCGCGTCCACTCCTAGCATTGACATCAGATGGCTAGTGGAGCAGAACAGCAGAGAAAAGAGGGCAAGATATACCTAGACCTCATTTTTCTGCTGAATGGAGACAAAGGGACATGCAGAGGGATAAGCCAAAGAGATCTGGGGGGACTGGGGAATGAAGTGAGAATCAGAGAGTAGAGGGCCAGCAAGAAACCTGAACCATCATCAGATCATTTCAGGTGAAAACAAAAGGCTAGAGTATGAGCTAAGGAGCAATTAGAGAATCCTTATCGTGGACATAGAAATCTCAAAGGAATTGAATGGATCTGGAGCAGGGAAGGAAGAAAGAAGAGCCAAGAGCCTAGATGATGCTAGGTAACATGCAACAAGGGGAGGGGCTTCTGCATGATACCTTAAAGGAGGAGAAAACTGGGAACTGGCAAGTAGCGGAAGTAAAGGAAAAGGGAGAGCACCAGACAAGTGCTGCTGCCTGCATATGTTTTTCAGGCAGAACAGGATGAAAAAAATCCCAGTACAGGAAGGGCAATCTGGGACACACAAAGCAAGTGAAATGCAAAGCCTTTTGGGGAGCTCAGGAGCAGTTTTAGAGGAATCACAGCAGGGTGGGTTACCATGGGACGCAGGGGTGACAGCTCTGGCAGGAAAGTTGGAGGCAGGCCCAGGGCTAAAGACAGGAAAAAACAGAGGAGAAGGAAGAGGAGAATTAGAGGATGAGTGAGAAAAAGCTCCTTGTAACAGAATGGAGAAGCAGGAAAAGAACAGAGGACCAGAGAGCAGGTTGGTAAGGGGAAGGGACAGAGACAGATAGCATGGATTAGGAACCATGAACCATGCTGGCAGTCGGCAGCAGGAGCTTGCTTATTCAGCAAGTCAGGCAGCAATTAATTAAATCAAGTCAGGCAGCAATCAGTCAGTTAAATCGGGTAACAATGACTCAATTAAGTTGAACTGGGGAACAATGAACTTATTACATCAAACCAGGGAACAACAAACTAATTAAATCAGCTGGAAGCCTCCATGAATCCATCCACAGCATGGGCTAGGTGCCACCAGAGTTGGGGACTCTCACTGCAGCTGCCTGCTCCAGGAGAAACATCACAACAGCAACTGTGCATAACTGCTGACAGCCTTTCTTGTCCCCCTTTGCCCAGAGCAAAGAAGGACACGGCAGACTACAGCTGGTCTTTTGAAATATTTGTAATAAACCAAAGGGGTGGGGAGATGGAAACTGTCAGCTTCCAAATCAGCAATAGCGTTGCAGAAATTACTGGTCTGCCTAAGGATGGAGAAAGCTCTGCCTTTCAAATCAAGCTGATCCTGGATATCCGGAGCTGTCAGCTTAAGAAATTAATTGACAGGCTTTGATGCATGTCTGACGATGATGTAGTCTACCCCACCTAGCAGGCAGGAGAGGTACACTTTCCAATGGCGTCCTGGAGGAGCATGGCTATGTACTACAACAGCTGTCTACGTCCATTTAGAGGTATAAAGTGTAAATCATATGGATTGGCATGAGCCAGGCTGGTCAGGTACTGACAGTGCTAGGAACCATTTTCATCCCTTTGTTGGAGATGTGCCTCCCCCATATCATTTGAGGTTGGGGTGGGTTTTTTTGCTCTCTCCTGTTCCTTCTGTTTCCACAAGCAGGGAGCATCTGTGAGCTTGCCAAGTTACTTTGGCAGGAAAGCACCCAGTAAGTTTCTCTTGGGATATTTCATGAATATCAGTTAACTGAAAATAAAAAAGGGAAGGTCTCATTGATAAGGACAACCTGAGGTCAAAAAGATAAGGGAGACAGACGTCTGCCCCATTATTCAAAGAAAGTGCAATCTTAATTGTTCTGCAAGAGCAGCTGCAAAAAGGACCTTGCAGGTGGGAAAAAGTACTACTTGTCATAGCAGTACAAGTGCTTGGGGAGCTGTAATGGTTAATAAACAGTGATATTACATGGGCAACCTTTGTGATACCACACATTGTCATTAAAGTAATTATACTGAAAAGGAAGTGACTCTTTGGGTGTCATTTCTGGCTAGATGAGGTCTTGGGATTTGCCAAGAATGCGTAAATCAGGAATGTTGGCCAGTAAATTAAACTGAACAGAAATGCTGAAGAAGAGCAGCTTCCTGAGCAGCATACAACAAGGATGGGGCTTGATCCGAAACTTTATATAGTATCAGTACCACATGTATGCCTGTTGTCCCCTAATAAATGTGCCACAGGAGAGCGGGCGCTTTGAAACACACCTGCACAACATTTTTGTACTGAAGGACTGGACTTAGTTTTCTTTTTTCCCCCCTTTGAACTGCTAAATAGTCAGAAGGCAAAAAGAGTCTAATTGGAGATGTGAAGGTTTGGAAAGGAACCAGAAATTTTCAGGAAGAAAAATGTCCCACTTCCAGTCTTCACCACAATGTTGGAAACAGAAAAGAAACTTCCTGCTGGTTTTTTTTTCTCCTTTTTTATCCCTTCTGAATAAAAAGATGACTGAGAAGTTGGATTTGTTTGGTACAAATCTTTAATCTAATGAAATACATGAAAACGAGGTTAAAATTTCAGTCAAAAGTGATAGTCATCTCAGACTCTGGTTTGATTTAGAGTGGTCAAGAGGAAAACTTGTATTTTAAAACACCAGCATTTTAAAAAACGTGCTCATGATTTAAATGGTCAGACTTGCCTGTGATTATGAACTTACAGATGATGATATGCATTACCAAAGAGACTGGCCTTATCCTAAAACTAGGCTTTATACCTAAAGCTACTCTTGGCCATCAATGTTATGTTGTGACAACTCACCCTCCTTATTTTCCAAAAAATGTACTTATGAAGATGTTTCTTTTGTACTTGCATTATCGTGCGAGGCATCTGGTGACACGGAACTTCTGAACCCTGTAACTTTAATTTTCCTCTTTGTTTCTATGTCAGTAATAGATGTCTTCTATGTTTATCTGTCTCATCTCCCTTTTTACTTAAAAATTATGTCAACAAACAAAATACACTCATGCATATTATAGTGCACAGCTGCATCTATTACAGGAGGAGGGGTTGTCATCAAGCAGAAGTAATCAATTTACATGTACTCATTTCACAGGTTTATCAAACAGTACTTCCTATATGCTGGCTAAATAATACACAAAACATTCCTCATCTGTAAAGGATTAAGTACAATTTAGCTCTGATTACTAAGTAGTCAATTACTAAATATATTTTATTTTTTCCCCATAATTAAAGAAAAAAACCCTGGGATTAAAACTAGGAAACTCTTTTTCTGTTCCTGAAGTTTACAGCACCGACACATCTCTCATTCTTTCCATCTAGTGTCCCTAGCATCATCACTTATAATCAAAGAGCATGATGATGTTACAAGGTCAGAGAAGTAGCATTCAACAGACGAGAGATGAAAAAATTACCCAGCAGAGGAGAACCTGGCCCGGTGCTCCCCACCATGGTTCCAGCTGAAGAATGCCTAGTTCAATATTGTCTCATTTTTGAAACACAGAACATCCCTAGAGATTTTTTCTTTGCTGTCAGAACTGGGTGGTTTTGCCTTAGGACAAACAACAGGTATTGGCCTCTAACCGTAACACCCTCCCAAAGCCAGTGCAGTGAAGACCTGATCCAAGGCAGCTCAGAGAGGTCCATGCTGTACCTCTGCCTGTGGATCTTTTCCTTTAGTAATTTCGTAGGATCTTTTCTCCACCAGCTTTTCATAATTCTTTTCTTACTGCAAAAAACCTCTTTTTGGCAGCAAATGCGGCCTTGAAAAGCAACACAAAACTCAAAATCCTCCACTGCAGCTAAATATACCTGATTTTTGAAGTATTTTGACCTTGCAACGACAGAGATGGGACACGTTTTACTTTTTCAAGGTCACTGAATCAAGCTGGAAGGTGACTGGAGAGGGAACAATACACGAGTTCCAGATGTCTCATCCAAAGCTTTTCTTACATTAGGAGATGGGCTTCCCCTTTTTCAAAGTGCAGACGTGTGGCCAGGTCCAGAGCCACCTCCCTTCCTCATATGAGCCGTACACATGAACCTTAAATGTCACCTGAACACACAACTCCCACGGAAGTCATCGAATACAGGAAGACTCATGCTTCTGGTATTTATTGCTTGTCTATCTCAGCGTACCGTCATACACCTTGGGACTCGTCCTACCATTGCCACAGTGAACTGACTCCAACTGCAGCGAGTGATGGGTCCCCCATGGATGGGGCATAACTATTGAATGGTCCAAAACAAGAGCTGACCCTGCTTTGCCCAGGAGGTTGGATAAGAGGCCTCCTGAGATCCCTTCTGAGATTAGTTTTCCTACGGTCCTAACACACAGGTTGTACAGATCTAAGTGCAAGGGTAAGGGGTGGTGGAGGAAAGATGAGCACCACTGAGACAGAGGCTAATGTTTAAACCACAGCTGATGGCAATTTGTTGTCCTTCAAGTATAAGATTGAGTATATCAATATATCCAATTGAATACATCCTTCAAGTATAAGAGTTGCTTGTGCTAGAAATTTCTACCTCTTCCTCCTGAGCATGAGATGAATTAAACCATTGACTTTTGGTTTCCCTGGGTTTATTTTTATTCTAGGAAGTAGAGATAAAGGACAGAAGAGTTTAGCTGGAAATCATTTACCATTTGAGCCCTTATACTGGTACTCTAAACAAGTGTAAAAACATGCATTTTTCATCCAAAGCCTGAGCAAATGTACTGTTATTGTTGCAGTTGTGCTGTACATTTTCTTTGGACATTTAGTTAAGAGGATTCAAGACCATTTATTTAGTTGGATGTGCATGTGTGCAACATGGAGAAGTTCAGTTTCGGGCACAGATTTTTGAACCCAAAGTAAATTGTTTCCTCAGCAACTGTATTCCTTGGAAACAGAAGACTTTCCAAAACAGGTCTTTGCACTGACAAATATCTGCAGCTTGGTGAAAGCCTGTGAGCTCGCTGGGCGCTGCTGTAGCATTTCAATCGCACTCAAAAACAAACCTGAAAAAAGCCAGAAACTTCTGGCTCTTCCTTCTGCGTTTGGCCAGCAATTCCTTAATGATTTCCAGAAGAAAAGGCCTGTTTGGGTGAGGTGGGTTTTTTTTGGTCCCAAGGCCCTTTTGAATAGCTGGATTTGACAAGATGGAAATACGACCCTGTTATCTTAAACAGATATGCACTTCTGGAAAAAAAAACAAACCCACAGATCTACTGTTACTTTGATGTGCCTTTCCCTAATCAGCCCCTCGGCGGCGGGAAGCGGCCGGGGGCGAATGCCCCCCGACGCCCCCGGGAGGGCCACAAGCCTTCCCACCCCCTCTCCCAGCTTTAATTCAGCCATCCCACCCTACATTTTGGCAGTTTTTCCCTCATCGATCGAAGCCCCCTCTCTCCATGCACCCCCTCCCCCGAGCACGGCGCTGGGGACTTAGCGCCCAGCCCCGCCCCGGCCTCCCCACCGCCTCCGCGGGCGGCCGGGGGAGCCGGAGGCGGGCGAGGGGCGGGTTAAAAGCGGCGGCAGGTGAACGGGGAGGGACCTTAAAGCTGCGGGGCGGCGAGACTGCGGCCGGCTGCTCCTCAGGCGCCGCTGGACCCGCGTTGGACCCGCGTTGAGCCTCAGCCGGAACCTCCAAGCGGCAGGGCTGATCTCCCCCTACGGCTGCGGGCACCGCTGAGGTGAGGGGCGCGGCGGGAGGGGGCGAGCTGGCAGCGGGACTGGGCCGGGCTGGCAGCGGGGGAGGCCGTTTCTGTGAGTCGAGGGCCCGGTGCGTAGGGGGGGACGTGGTGGGGCTGGCTGGGCCCCTGTGCTGCTGCTGCGACACTTGTTGCGCTCCAAGGCGGGTCCGGGACCCTCAGCAGCGGAGCCGGGAGCTCTGCCTGGCGTGGGGAGGGAGCGGGGCTGCCCGTGGAGGCGGGCTGGCACGGCGGAGGAGCGCGGTGTACGCTCCCCCCTCCACCTGACAGGATTTAGACCCGCAGCTCTGGGTTTCGCTTCCCGAGCTTGAGTATGAGAGGGGGAGTGATTGAACCCCGCGAGGGGTTTTAATTGGGAACACTCTTGTCGCTGCTAATTATCCATTTAACCCCTAACAATCCCCCTTTTTTTTTTAATTCATGTTCTCCCAACAGCGCTTTGTAACTACATTATGTGAAGTACCCGACCAGCTAAAACCAAGCGAAATACAGGCTTCCGCAATTACAGGTAATTTGCGACACGCCTACAGATGTTAAGAGAGCTGCATGGAGGTAAACAGCTTGCATCAGTAAAACTGACAGGTCCTGTGAGCATCTGATCACACACTGGAAACATTCCTCAGAATTACAGGGGGAATAGGAAATGTGAGGTGTGAGTCAGAAATAAACGTATTTTTGAGTATCAGGCCTGGATAAGATCGCGCTAGGAGTGAGCACTGAAGCCCTTAAATAAAAGGTGAGGGATGTGTTGGAGTAAGGGCAGGAGTGCTTACTGAGCTGACGGCAGTAGCCGGTAGCTGACTGCGTTCCTGTGGCGTGTATTTCCTGTCACTGGGCTTTCCTAGATGGGGTGTTACTTTTCCAGTCTCTTGTGTTGAAGAATATCTTCCCCCCTGCCCCCCCATGGATGAATTCATTTCTTTGTCTTGTGCTCCATTAGTTTTCTCAAATGTAGCCTGGAAATACTCTGAAGAGAACAGGTAAGGGATTGAAAAAAGGAAGTGGCCTTTTTGTCTTAAGAATGCTCTTTCAAACCCAGTTTTTGTGACTTTGGTCACTAATGAGACTTTGTTGGCTGAGGCCTGTGTGAAGTGATACAAGGGTTTGGGCCCAGATTCTGTATGGGTTTACGACAATGTATGTGTGTGTATTGAGTTGAGAGCAGAATAAAATGTATTTTCATCCTTGATTTTGTTAAAGAAGTTATACGTGGTTTCTAGTGTCTCTTCCTGGAAACCCTGCTTGCCAGATACTTACCTTGAAGAGCCCAAGAGGAAAGGCAGCAGGATGTGCATGTGGTTGTGCTAGGTTTAACTTAGAGGAGAAGGCAACGGTGGGCCAAGCCTCAGCCTGGGAGAAGGAGGCTTTGTGTCAACTAGGCATTGCAATGTAATTTTCCAGGTGGGATTTCCAACACCCAGAGGTGCAGAGCCATGAGGTTGCATCTCTACTGCATGTGTCAAGAGTTTCTGGGAGACTTCAGTCCCCAGAACTGTTAGTCTCATAATTGGTGAAAGGACTATATATCACAGAGCTTAAAGATGGAACAATAAAGAGCCATGACTTAAAATATTTCTCTGGAGGAATTAATTCTGTTCTGACAGGGCTAGCTCACTCAACTTTATGAAGCTTGGGCCTCTGACTGTTTTGCATCCCTTGGAGCATAACCCAAATAGATTACTTGGGCAACCTCATTTAATTTGTGCAAAAAGTGATTGTACGGTGAAAAAGGTATAGCAGGCTATCTCAGTAGCCGGAAAAACAGCAGCACTTTGAGATATAAATACAAGTTATTAATATAACAGTCGTTGCATAAGTTCAGTTGGTACCTGTGAGTACAAGTTGATTCTTTCTGTTATTCATATGAATAGTTCCAATGAAATCAGTGATCCCTGAAAGTGTACCAAACAGGAGCATGGGTAGAATCATTGTTTTTTTTTCTTTTGATGTTTTTCCTTATTCTTTTCCTCACTGCTTTTAACTGTCATTTAATGATGACTGATGAATTATCTGAAAGGAGGAGATCTGTGACTCTTGCCTGGCTAAACACCAGTTTGTGTAAGGAAAAACTTGAAGTGATGATGTATGAGGAGAGATAATGTGCTGTCAAAACAGAAGGAATGTGGAAAAAGAGAAACACATCTCCTATTAGTTGATAAAAGAAAGTTGAAAACTAATTCTGTTCCTTATCTCATACAAATGTTTCTTCCTGTAATAGATTTTTTTTAAAAAGGAAAAAGTGGCTTTTGTCTTTACCTTTGAAAAAATACACACTCAAGGAAAGGCTGCATTGCAGTATAAAATCTTAGTGTTTATAAATGTAATTGGCATTTCCAAAAGGGTGCAAGTTCTGTCTTTGTGTGAGAGAGTTTTGAAGTGGCAGTGGGCAGATTTGCAGAGGGGATGCAGATATTTGCTGAAGTCTAGGGGGAAGGAAATAAGAATTAAATAACAGGTTAAAAAAACCCCAAACCATAAAAATGTCATAACTAGAAAGTTGATATTTTCATGACTGGGAGCAGGGCACAGTGTGTATAAAACTTTCTTTTAAATTATGGGAAATAGGACACTTCGATCAGTGAAGACAGTCCTCAGGAATTTGACTTTCTTTCAAAGTGAGAAATTTAAAGCACATTCTAAAGGAAAGGTTTAAGGGGGAAAATGGCTGACAGAGCCAAATTCTAATAGACTTATAGAATTGTTAGGGTTGGAAGGGACCTTAAAGATCATCTAGTCCAAAGCCCCCTGCCATAGGCAGGGACACCTCCCACTAGACCAGGCGGCTCAAAGCCCCATCCAGCCTGGCCTTGAACACTTCCAGGGATGGGGCATCCACCACCTCTCTGGGCAACCTGTTCCACTGTCTCACCACCCTCATGGTGAAGAACTTCTTCCTAATGTCCAGTCTGAATCGTCCCATCTCTAGTTTTAATCCATTCCCTCTAGTCCTACCATTACCTGACACCCTAAATAGGACGTGTGCTGTCTTGTTATGCCTTCAAGTGTAACTGGCACTTTGATTTTCTGTTTTCCACAAGTGGGGGGAATTTTGTGCAGAGATGTTCTGGAGGATGGCAATCCTCCATTTACAGTTGTAGGCTGGTAAAGTAGCTATGGGTATTCTCAAACGTATGTGTAAAATGACTTAACTCATGTAGGGGCATGGATATGGGGCAGTCATAAGGGGGTCATTGTGGGTAGAACTGAACCCTTAATGCTGTTGATATTTAACTAGCATACTTTTTTAACGTTTAACTGCATACGTATTGGGTCCTAATCTGTTGTGTTAAGGGCCGTATCTGGGTTTCGCACTGAGTTTAATTAGAGCATAGAATGCCTCCTGTTTTCATAAACTTGAGTAGAAGAAAAGTACAATGCTTGCAGTGTTCAGACCTGCAACTGTTAGAGGTTTCCTGTTGCTGATTAGTCTTTGCCTGTTCTTGTGTCAAATCAGATATACTGTAATACCTCTGTCATGGCTCTTCTGTTCTCCAGTTTCCACTCTGATGTGGAGATAGGTGTTCAGAACAAAGTTTAAGAGCTACTAGAGAGAATTGCACAGGCTTTTGTGATTGTTAGGCAGCTCTTTTGATCTTTATTCAACTCTTTAGGAAAGAAGTAGAGTTGTTGATATTTCAAAGTGTTCCAGCTGCATGCTCTTTGGAGTTTAACATACAGCTGCAAAACTAAATAGCTGGAAGCTGCCTATAGGAGTGAAATTCAAGAATTTTGGTTGCCAAAGTCTGAGTTCAAAGCTGCATCTTCTTACAGTTTGAACTATGCATTAAAGCTATAGCAATGTAGGGAGCTGTATTCTTTTTCAGGTAGCAAGAACATCCTCGATGATTGAATTCAAGCTTTGTACTTCCAGCTTTGAACTGGTACTTACCTATCTTGGTCCACTGATAACAAAGAGTCTGTGAAGCCTGTAATTGTAGTGGAGCATTTCAGAACAGCCCTGTGAGATGATGAGATGTTGTTATCCCCAGTTAGCATCTGGGAAACTGAGGCACGGGGCAGGCTGACAAATTAGGTAGGAAGTCTGAGAGAGTTAGCAAGTAGTTGCTGTAGCCTGTATTCCAGCCTTTCTTGGTGAAATAAAAGGATGCTGTCTTTGGAAGATGTTAATCAATATTTATTAGAAGCTTCCTTGGTTCAGTCCTGGCAATGCTACTGTTCTTGTGGTACAGCACCAAAACTAACTCAGCAATAGGAATAACAAAATCTACTTGCTAACAATTAAGTGCTTGGTGTTTTGTTTAGCAATAAACTAGACCCCAGCTTGTCAGGGTGACAATACAACACTGCTGAAACCCATGTTTGTGTGTTCTTCAAATCTGGGTATGAAACAGCACATATGGTATAGATCTAAGACACCTTGATGCTGGTTATCAGCCCATACGTGAGCCAGTGCTCCCAGCATAACTGCTTAGATCAGGACCCGAAGGGAAAGTTGTATCAGCAGCACCTTTGAATGCATGCTGGACCTCAACATACAGTAATACTTCTTGTGTGAAGTTCGGTCATAAAATAATTTTGGTAATGATCTTGGGTCTGATACAGCTTAGATGTTCTAAAGCTTTTCTATGGCAGAAGTTATGCATTAGAACTGCCACTCTGAGGCATCTTGAGTTGTTTTGTCCCTGGCCTGCGGGGTGGGGAGGGGCACTCGGGACCAGTGATTTTTGTGCTTAAAAATTATCTTGGTTAATGCATTCCCAATTGGGATAAAAGTGACTTTTGTCTCGGCAGACTGCTAATCTTGTATCAGTATCTGGAGGCACTGCTGAAAGTGGTGGAGTGTCACACCAAACGGTTAACTCTTGGTACACCCTGTACTAAAATTCTGATAGGAGTGGAGGCATCGTGAACACTCTCTACATTTCTGTGTATTGCCAGTAGAATAAGTAAATTGGTATCAAGTCTGTAGCTGTAGGGAGAAGGGTATAATCTTAGTCTGAATTTATGCATATGTTGTCATACTGTGGGACCTCTTCTTGACTGGGACTCCTAGATGTTCCTATGGCATAAGCAAATATCGTAACACTTGCTAATGGCTACTTTTTTGCTTGATAATAGCAAGCACCATACTGTGTATGTGAAAGGAATGTATCTTCTGTTGTTTTTACCTTCATTGTATTCTAGTTGTCATTTGCTGAAGCTGTGGATTTAACCATTGACTAATGACTTCCCAGTATAACAGTCTTTAACAGAGTAGGGGGAAAAAAAAGCATCTGCCAACTAGCTGTACTCTTAAACACAGGAGCTCAATGATAACTGTCCTCAGTGTTGTGAATTGTGGGGATTTTCACTTGGTGTATGCACTGCACTGTGATTGCGGTTTGATGTAGGCTTACAGGAGCTAGCTTTTAAGTAGAAGGCAGTCTAGCTGTGGCAGCACAGAGTTCAAAACAACACTGCCCAGAAGCTGGGGAACTACAGATATAGTTAAGCTGTAGTTCTCTTGCTGCTGTCTGGCCTACTAGTGGGGAAAAAAAAACAAACCACAAACCATCTGCTTATGTGCCTCTGTGTGATCATATAGAACCATTTCCCTCATAACTAACTCTTCAGTGGAGCATGGTGATCTTTTATGATTGTTCTTAACTGCTATTGTAACAGCCATATACTATTGTAATCATCTGATTGTTGAAGTGGAACAGAAGGTTCAGCTGGTAGGAGAACAGAGATCTATGCTGAGACTTGGAAAGGCTTATTTTCATGCCCAGTTGCAAATTTTTTAAGGAAAATTCAACACTTAAAGATAATACATTCCAATGTTAGAATGGGCTCTAAATGTTCAGTTAGTCAATCTCATTGACTTCCGCTATCTTCTGTTCTTCCCAGCTTCTTCCTTTATAACTAGTCCCTCATTCCTACTTTACTTTTTTCCCCCCCCAAAATTCACTTGAGTCTTTAACTTATTCTTGTACTATGCTGTACTTGCTTCTGAGACCAGCAAAGCAGGTAAGTCCTCAACTGTCTACATACTGTTATTTCTGCAGGCATTTAGCTTGATTTGATCACATAAAAATAGTATCTGGACTGGCCCTATGAATATAAGGGTTACCACCCTATAATGGGAAGTAGCTTTCCTGCTAGCTTCTCCTTTGGTCAGCAAGACAGTTAATATTTTACTTGCAAGTAAAAAGGTCTTAAAAGCAAGTATCTGGAAGAAAGATAGCCTGCACTCATGAGTCAACATCCTAGCTTTTGAATAAGTTGTGAGTAAATGAGCCATCACATCAGTACAGATAGCCCAAACTTGACGTTTAGCTGGAGTGATCTGCACTGATGGCTTAATAGGCTTAATATGTCTCTTCACAAGAGCCATACATGGTTAACTTAAATTCTGCTTGGCTCACTCTGTTTATTGGAGAGTGGTGGGCACTTTGGGCAGTCTCTGAATTACCTTTGTTAGATCCTCTACATTGCATTGACGAGAGCTGTTTAAAGCCAGATAGTAGGAAACACTGTGGCCAAAGTATTTGGATGGAATTCAGACCTAATATGGCCCTACAAGCTTAACTGTGCCACCCTTCAGGGAGAAGATAGTGAGACTTTACTGGTATCTGATTAGTGCCTGTATCAATCTCTGGAGTGACACAGGAGTCATGTGACTTTCCACCAGCATAAAAACACGCCTGAGAGGCCATGAGGATACAGCAAGAAGGGGCAAAGGTTGGTGACTAGATCTGCAAGAAGCAGGAAGAATACAGGGAGCTGAAGAGATCGTTGGAGGATTTGGAAAGGTAGGGGGGAGGGTTTGGGCAGATATGAAAGACAAAGGGATTTTTGGGAAGGGAAGGAGACGAAATGTCACTAGGAGGCTTGGGGCAAAAGGCTGCTTCTCCAAAGCGTGGTGGCTTTTTCTGCATTGATCCAGGTACAGACATGCTTTTGATAGTACTGAAGCACCATGTTTTGGCTTAGCAAGCACAATATGCTCCCAAAGGAGATGGAGCAAGTTAGCTGAAGAGTAGAGTTTCATGATGTATTGTCCTCAGCAGTAAAGCTTTGCCAGCCCCTCTTCCACACTGACTGCTTTTCTTTCCCATACTTTGCAATGTGCAGCCTGTTTTTTAAACAAAGTGCTTTTCAGATGCTTTGTGGGTCTCTGCTCTAAAGCAGATTGGTGAAATGGCTTTGGTTTAAAAAAAAACAAACCAAACAAAACAGAGCATACTAGTACTGGGAATAACTTTTGACTAAGCCCCCTGGTTTATAATGCACCCCCACAATGTTGCAGGAGTTGAACTGCAGTGTGACCTCAGGAGCAGAGAGGGTGGGGAAGCACCTTGATCTAACTTTGTTACTGAAGGCAAGGTACCCTTTAACTACACCCTGAGGCACTTGTGTATTTTGAATCCCGTTCTTCCCTGGGAGACCGGAAGGAGTGATTGCATGTGGAAGCAAATCCTTGTGAAGCTGTGGTAACAGAAAGGCAGCGGTATTGGTGTACAGTGAGAGGTGAAGTGTAAGAAATGAGGCTTATCAGGAGGGGATACACAGGGTCCACTTCTCAGCCTTTCACGCTGTAAGGAGATGGCTGACAGGCAGAGAGAAGGAGGAACAATCACTGACGATGACTGACAATTCCACCACTGACTGGTGGAATTAAAAGATGGGTGAATGATGTGTGTAATACCACAATTTACATGGTGTCAGTCTTCTACAGGATTTATATTCAGCTGTGCATAAGTTATTTCTAGTCATAATACTTATAGTGTCATTTGATAAGTACCGTAATTGCAATGTGTGTGTAATAGTAACAGAGAACACTAATAAAAACACTAATAAAGTTGTAACTGTTTGTTTTAACATACAGTGATCTCCAAAGCAGATCCTGAAAGAAAGGCTGGTCTGATGAAAAATCAGATGGCAAAAAAAGGGGTGGAAACAAATATTTGAGAAGCTGGCTAGTAAGTTTTGTAAGCATCTCTGGTGTTAAGGGTCTTTCCTGTGCCCTCATAGGGCTGTTAACCTACAGAGACTTTCTCTATATCTGTATGCTAATAAAAAATAAACTGTCTTCTTGGAAAAATAATCTAGGAGGATAGGAAGGTAACTCTGCTTCCAGGGCTTCCATCTTCAGAGAGATTCAGAGGTAACAGCCCACATAGGTTTTGCATCCTGAAGGAGGCTCAGGAAAGGTTCTCTCCAAACCAAAGAAAGTCTTGGGTCCCCTCATTGTTTTTTATTTCCTGAAGTATAACCTGGCACAGTCAACCAGCATGATCTGAGGGAACCGTTGAAGGGAGATAACACTTCCATTCCAGTAACTAAAGAAAAAAAACCACCTTGTATTCACATAATAATTAAATATCCTTATTTTCCCTGAGCTGTTGTGTACTTTGACTGATGCTCTGTGTTATTGTATGTGACTTATTGATTATATGTAATTCTGCTGTAAAGTAGAAAGGTTTTTGACATTACTCAGAATGGGAGTGTGACACGGAAAACAACTGCAAAGAAATGTCTTCATTTTCTTCCTCATGCAATGTGACCCAGCTCGGAGTTAGGAAGATCTTAAATTCTGTCCATGATGGATATGATGACCTTTGCACTAGTGGCTGCTCTTCTCTAGAAACCTTGAAAATGTGATTTTTGCTTATTGGTGCCCTGTGCTGTAAAAGCTGAACAAAGATGGCTTCTGAGGTACTAACGAAATTAACAAAGTTGAAGAATAAAAGCCTTCATGAAGAATTTCAGAGCAAAGAGATTTGTGAACGCTTTTAGAGGTCCTGGCAGATAGGCACAAGAAAGTTGGTTTCTTGAATTCAGAGTAGCTTGCAAACTACCTTTCTGTAAATCTATCTGAAGTGGAGGGGTGGGGGGCTGAAATGCCTCTGAATGCTCTCTCTGAAAGGCTGTCGTTTGTGGAAGCTGAGCAAACACAGACAATTGTGGTGTTCCTGGGGAGGTATATGGGAGACAAAGGTGAAATCCTTTAATCCATTACAGTTGTAGTACTTTGAAACGCACCTACTGGAAACTGTATGCTTCTGTTGAAAAGTCTCTGAGGTACTGCTGGCCTGTCTGAACTCTTCAAATGTTGACTTCAGCACTCTCCCAGCCTCTGAAATGTCTCTAGGAGTTATGCAGTGTGTGTTACGAGAGGGGGGGGAAAACCAAACGCCTGCCAGGCATTGACAATTAAAGAGTCTTTGTCTAGTTACCCAAGGCTCTCTTTGTAGCTGATGAAGAGAAATGCAATTTTGGGATGAATCTTTAAGCACTGACTTTTTTAAACATCCAACTAGAGATGGATAATGACCAAGACTTCACTTTTTCATTGCCTCAAGCTATTGTGGAATTTGCTTCAACTAATAATACTGAGTGCTACAGTCACTCTTTTTAAATTTGTGAATGCTGATTATCCAGACCTGCTCATCGAAGGTGCAGAGCATCAGCGGCAGTTCCTCAAGGTCTGTCTTTGTTACTGGAATGTACTCCTGAAAACTTTGTTTACACTTCAAAGCTAAGGATGGGCCAACTTGGCTTAATTTATGTAGGAATTCTAGCTGTCTAACACTTTATTTTTTTAACATAACATGTACCTTACTTTTGGCTGATGTCATTTTCTAATCCTCTGTTACTGTTACCGAACTACCAGAAGTTGTAGCTTTTAATTTAAGGCTGTTCTCATAAATTTCCCCTGTCTGCTTTTCCTACTTAATGTGGCCAGTAGCTGTTTTCAGTTGGCAAATACACCTAGAAGTTGAACGAATGTGATACCATGGGTGTAATCAAGTAATGAAATATTACCTGCTGATATGTGATTATTTTTTATGACTGCCTGTAGGTAAGCCCACTGCATCAACAAAATGTTACCACAGCCAATGGAATATGCTGCAATTATATGGTATTGCTTTTTTTTATACCACATGCTTGATGGTATTTGTTTCCTGTCTTGATTAATCTTAGTTTTGTTTTTTTTCTTGTCTTAGGTCAGGCGGTTAAAACAAGACAATGGATTGGGGAGCTCTGCATACCATTTTAGGAGGTGTAAATAAACATTCCACCAGTATTGGGAAGATATGGCTCACAGTCCTGTTCATCTTTCGTATCATGATCCTGGTTGTGGCTGCAGAGAGAGTCTGGGGAGATGAACAAGACGATTTTGTCTGCAACACGCTTCAGCCTGGGTGCAAGAATGTTTGCTATGATCACTTCTTCCCCATCTCTCACATCAGACTCTGGGCCCTGCAGCTGATCTTTGTTTCCACACCTGCGCTGCTGGTGGCCATGCATGTAGCTTACAGGAGGCATGAGAAGAAAAGGCAGTTCAGAAAGGGAGACCAGAAATGCGAATACAAGGACATTGAAGAAATCAGAAAACAGAGGTTTCATATTGAGGGCACCTTGTGGTGGACATACACTAGCAGCATCTTCTTCAGACTGGTCTTTGAAGCAGTTTTCATGTATGCATTTTATTTCATGTACGATGGGTTCCGAATGCCTCGCTTAATGAAGTGTAATGCTTGGCCCTGCCCCAACACTGTAGACTGCTTTGTTTCTCGACCTACTGAAAAGACGGTGTTCACGATTTTCATGATTGCTGTGTCCAGCATTTGCATTCTTTTAAATGTGGCTGAATTATGTTACTTACTGACAAAATTTTTCCTCAGAAGGTCTAAAAAAGCTGGAAATCCAAAACATCACCCCAACCACGAGAATAAGGAAGAAACCAAGCAAAATGAAATGAATGAGTTAATATCTGATAGTTGTCAGAACACAGTTATAGGATTTTCAAGTAGCTAAGGTGGTATCGGTGCTGGCGTTCACTCTTTTTGGAGTGAATGTTCTTTGTTTAAAGGCTGCAAATGAAATTTGTTATATGAAACAATTTAGGTTGGGCAAGACTTTGATGCATAGTGTCAGGTGTCAATTATGCATGTGTCTGAAAAAAGGGCAGCCTAAACATGTGAAAACTGTGTGAGGATTAAATAGGAAAGTGCATCTTCCTATGGGTATCCTTACAAGTTGACCATGACAAGTGGGAAATCTACTAATACCTTTGAAAACTACACGCAAGAGCAATAAGAACAAAATTCTTTCCAAGCTAGATATTCTAGTGTTATGTTTTGTAATAGTGATAGTTTTTACTTGTGAACTGACAATTAAAATATTTTTCTAAAATCTAAGATTCCATGTTACTTAAGGTGTTATAGTACACAACTGACTGTGGTTTTTGTTTCTTAACCAGGCATATGCAGGTGAACCCTGTAATACCACATCCATAGGGAGGAGACAGCGATAGGCTACATCTTTACAGCTTTGCAAGCACTGCTTGAGTGTGGACAGGTAGCTTGAGACGCTTGCGCACACACTGCTGGCCGTAGGGGAAGCTTTGTGAAAACCCAACGTCATGTAGTGTGGATAATTGAGGTAGCAGCTCCTGAGTGCAAAATCATGCCTAAAACCAGCATGAGAATATAGATACAGCCTGAGTAGACTTGCTTTGAACATCTAGCAGATCTGGTAATCATACCAATCTATTGATTGCATACTGACAGTTTTATAGCAACACATGTAACTTTATGTAAATGTTTGTCTCTAATGTATTAGCTGTATTTGTTTCTTTATGCTATATCACATCACAGAACTTTTTTGGTTTTAATTTGTTTGCTTTTTTGTGGTAGACTGATGGTGCTGTTATGGAACTAGGGGGTCTTTGGTTTGAAGGACATGGAAAAATAAAAACACTGGTAACAGAACGAGTCTTCTAAATAAAAGGCAAACACTTTAACCTTTCTCAATGCAGTGAGAGTCTGTATGTGAATGCTAGTGAAGTCTTAAGCAGGAAAAGTGCTTATGAATTATTGTTTTCAAGCAGGAAATCTACATCCACAATGCACGTAGCCCATACGTACCCCTCATTCCCAGCCCAAGCACTGATGCCCTGATTCTTTTGTCCATACTCTAACAGAGGTACACATGTAATTCAAGTGTGTTGGGAGTATGTGCGCACGGAAGGGGTGTGCTGTGGTAAGCAGGGGATCCTGAAGGTGAAAGAGCTGTGTGTAGTACAAGACCCTAGCTATAGCTGTCTCGTGTGTTTCCTATTTTGGATCTCTTCACACAATGATAAAAATGTTACGGATGCACTGACCTCAGCAGAGTTGCTTTTCTTTCATTTTAACACCAGTGCAAGTGGATTAGCTTCATTGTTTTTGTATCGCAGAGCTACTCTTTCAAGGGGCCGGTGCTGGTAACAAAGAGCAGGTATCCCTAGGAGCAGAGATTACACTTTTTTTTCCTCCTGCTGTTGTATATACTTTTTCTTACAGGTGCTGGCACAGCTTGGTATGTGTCCATGCTCTAAGTGGGTTGGTTGTTTTCTGTGTGACCAGCAGAACTGTAGCAGGGTGCAGGCACAAGCAACAGGAGAGAGAAAATACCTAGAGTCAGCTCTGTCCCTGTATGAGGGACTGAGCTGAGCTCTCTTGTTTATCTATTCTCTTCCACTGGTAAACTCCTGATCTTTCCTGCCTTCGCAGCACATTTTCTTTTCTAATTGTTCTTGTGAAAAGAAATTACTGCTAGTCTTCTGAACGTGTCTACCTACAAGCTTGAGGAAAAAATATACACAAAACTGTATATTAGTGTGCTTGTATTGTTCTCTCTGCAGACTGAAAATGCAAGCAGAAGTGAAAAGTGCTACAGAAGTTTGCCTTTGTAGGTGTTGTTCCTGGTGGCCTCATCGTGGCTCCCTCTCCAGGCTCCACGTCCGGCTATGGCAATGGTTTTAGTCTTTACTTAATGGACCGTAGGGTCAGGAAAGTGGGTGCTCAGTCTCTACCTCTCTGCATCACCCTGAGTCTGCCCAGGGGCAAACTGCGGGGGCTCAGATCTCACGTTGTACTGGTCCCAGGGCGTGGAGAGACAGTTGCTTCTGTTCCAGAACTGTGCTCCACGGAGCACCTTGAGCCATGGACTTTCATCCAAGGCATGCTGTGAATCACATACCACATAAGGAATGTGAATGGAGATCAGTTAATGATTATGCCTGGTCATGCATCATCACTTTTAGTGATCATATCGAAATAGCCCTATGATGAATGACAATAAACCTGGAAGACACCTTAAGGTGGGTATGTTTTCCTCAAATGGAGGAGGGGTAGTTTTTCTTGGTCTGTGATAAAGCACAGGCCTACTAAACCCCACATGAGGATACTGCAGTACTCTCTATATGGCACTTTCATTTCCTGCTTACAAGTTTTCAAACAGTGTTTTTTATTCCAGCATTTTTGTAGCAGATCAGTTCCACGTCTGTTGTTATTGTAAGCCTGGATAAGTGGCCAAAACTTAAATGAAGAAATTGGGCGTACGTGGTCCTTTGTGTGCCAGCACAGCTGTGTGCGTGGCCGCACTGTAGATCGGTTTGGGTTGGTTGGACGTTTCCTGCATGGCAGCAAGACCTGGTGAGGTGCAGACAAGAAGCACTGCCCCACTGCTGGGGTGTCTTGGCAGCCAGGCAGGTCAGGAACAAATGTGCCGGTCCCTGTCCAACCTACACCAAAGGTGGCTGTAAATCAAAGAGCTAGAGCTTATCCCAGGTGCACCAGTGCTGATTCACTGACTCGGCAGGGAGGACCAGTTGTGACTGAGATGTGTTTGGCTGGGAAGTTTCCCATCACACTACTGTGCGACCCAAATTATGGGCACTTTCCTTTATCTGAAACATCCCCTGACTTACGTTACTGACAAGGGAAAGTCCCTGATAATTTCAGTGCCCATTTTGAACAGCTCCTCATCTGCCGTTGTGTTAGGCTGAAGTAGACGGCATCATGAAGAAATGGCAGCTTTCAGTGTCTTGTTTCTCCAAGTCACCTTCCCAGCGTCTGCCCCATCCTGTGGCCTGAGCAGAGGAGGGGCTGTTTGGCGGGGTGGTGATTAACCCTTTCTGCAGGGAAAAGCCGAGCTGCTTCTCTTCGTTTCAGACCTCCCCCTGCACCTTTGCAGGCTGGCTGGGGCTGCTCTGAGCTCCCAGCCCTTCTCTGTGCCTGCCCTTGCTCCTGCCCCATAGCCACCCCCTGGGCAGAGGATCTCCCCCCAAAATCTCTGACCCACTGGTGACCTGCAGTTTGTACTATACTGGCACCACCATCACCCTGTGGTAGTTCAGCCAGTTCCTCTGATGGCAGCTGGCTTAATTGTCCCTGCCCATCCCTGCTGCATCTCCCCACCCTGTGATTTCCCCTTTATTATGCCTGGGGCAGAGATTGCTTAAATTGGCTGTAGTGCCAAACCAGTAATCAGAGCCTCTGGAAAAGCTCTCTTGAAAACTCCCCGAACTCCCCTCACACCCCCCTTTCTTGCTTTCCCAGACTCCGCTCCCATGACACACAACAGCCCTTGACTCCAGCCCCACAGCATGTTCTCCTCCATCCCTCTCTCTCCTTCTCAGCCCAGTCCCCCCGCAACTTTGTTTTTCCATTGACCCAAGCCCTTCCCAGCAACCCTGCATGCCAAAGCACTAAGAAGCAAATGAGACCAGTTGCGGGATGGTCTGAACCTGCTCTCTTTTTGCATAGTTAAGCTGACTACCCTACCCCACACGCTGCAGCCACGAGCTCTTTGCTGCCAGGTCGGAGCGAGTTTGGCTCCTCCAGCCCCTCTGCTGTGCCGGCCCAGCGCCTCACCCATCCTCGCCCTGCAATGGCGTGCTCGAAAGCACCGCCACAGCCAACACGAAGCAGACCTCTGCTCCAAATTGCTTGGTATGTTTTTCTATTACCACTATTACCTCTATTTCCCTTACTGAAACAAGGTTTTATTACAGTGCTACTGAAATAAATCTATTTCATAGAATCATAGAATAGTTTGGGTTGGAAGGAATCTTTAAAGGTCATCTAGTCCAACCCCCTGCAATGAGCAGGGACATCTTCAACTAGATCATGTTGCTCAGAGCCCCGTCCAACCTGATCTTGAATAATTCCAGGGATGGGGCATCTACCACCTCTCTGGGCAACCTGTGCCAGTGTTTCACCACCCTCAGTGTAAAAAAATTTCTTCCTTATATCTAGTCTGAATCTCCCCTCCTTTAATTTAAAATCATTACCCCTTGTCCTATTGCAACAGGCCCTGCTCAAATGCTGGCCCCCATCTTTCTTAGAAGCCCCCGTTAAGCATTGAAAGACCACAATAAGGTTTCACCAGAACCTTCTCCAGGCTGAACAACCATCACTCTCTCAGCCTGTCCTCATAGGAGAGGTGTTCCATCCCTCTGATCATTTTTGTGGTCCTCCTCTGGACCNAACAGTACTGGTCCCAGTACTGAGGCCCTCAGGGACACCAGTTGTCACCAATCTCCATCTAAATATTCACCACTACCCTCTGGATGTGACCATCCAACCAATTCCTCATCCACTGAACAGTCCACTCATGAAATCCATATCTCTCCAATTTAGAGAGAAAGATGTTACGGGGCACCGTGTCAAAGGCCTTACAGAATTTCAGATAGACAACATTTGTAGTTCTTCCCTTGTTTACTGCTGTGGTCACTCCATCATAGAAGGCCACTACATTGGTCAGGCAGGACTTGCCCTTGATGAAGCCATGCTGGCTGTCAGATCCTGCACCATACTGGCCACTGCTGTCCCCTCAGGTGGGTCTGTGGGCAGAGACCATCTCCACCTCAGCAAACTTCCTCGTAGGGACTTTGCACCACTGACTACAGCGAGAGCACTGCCGTTGTAGCAGCCTTTCCCCTGCCAGAGGCAGCGCGTATACCCATCTCCCTGCCCAGCCCTGTATTGTCAGGCTGGTATTTCTCAGGTTAGGCATGTAAAGGTGAATGGCCTCCCTTTCAACTTCCACAGGAGCCAAAAACTGGCCAGTTTCACCAAAAAAGATGGGGGTGGGATGCGAACAACACTTGTGCAACTTCCCACCTACTTGGCCCTGCACCCTTGATGCTAGCTGTGGAGTGTGACTGCTTCTTCAGCGTGGAGGCACAGCTGGGTGGCTCGGGGGCGTTTCTCTGCAGAGAAGCACCCAACATGTCCTCTGACACACAGAGCAATGGGCAGGTGGGTCCGTGGGAGGACACAGGGAGAGGTTCTTGCAGAGCCCTGACTCAGCTGTCAAGTCCTAGCAAGGGTGCCAGTCAGCACCCTGCTTCATCCCTGCCAAGAGGCATACGGACAGGAGTGCCGCTCCCTGCATCTTGTCACCGCCCGGCTACCACCTGCCTGTGCCACTGGGTCACCCGCCTATGCCAGAATTTCTACTTCAGCCTCCCCCCACCCATCAATGCTGTGAAAAATCACGTCAGCACTTTCTGCAAGCTTGCAGATGTCTCAGGGCCGGATCCAAAACTCCTCACTGTCACTCAGCAAATCCCTGTTGATTCCAGCGGGCTTGGGCAAGGCCCGTAGGAAGGGTGTAACTCCTTGATACCATCCAGCCGCTTTCTGTGCAGCCCTTTTGCAACATCAGGTCCCATTTCACACAGCAGGTACAACCTCCTCACAGCAGATCTGCAAACGGGGTAAATAATTCCCAGTTGGGGCCATGCCCACCCACTGCAGGCAGCAGTGCCATCCCAGTGCCCTGCGGACCAAAGCACCCACGCTGACAAGCGGTCATGCTCTCACAACCATTTTATCCTGTTTCCAGTGATTTGCTGGTGGCCGCAGAAAAGAGTTTATTACTTAGAGAAGCATGACGGGTAGAGCTCCCTAAAATGGTTTGGCTTTTAACAAATCTGAGGACGTTCTTCTCCGCTGGCTTGGATGTTGGGTAGCCGTTAACTTGTGTACAAGCTCACGGATCAGAGGAGCTTGGGGCAGCAAGATCAGTAAAGCAGGAAGGCTTTACACCCTGCTGGATCCTGACCTGCTATGACTCCCGATCTGTGGGAATCAGGCTATTTTACTTCCCTCAGACCCAGGGCACAGCTGGTTATGCTCTTAACTCTCCAGAGCAGCGTGGTGCAGTGTCTCTGTATTGTGAAAACCATAGTGGAATCCTGGCTAATCTAATTTCTCCTGGTACCTTACACACACACACATCCCCACACCCCTTTCTTATCTTTTACGTGATGCACTTCTCAGACCAGGGCCCCGTCTCAGTGATGTCTCGGGGGCTTCTTGGGAAATTTAGGCAATTATTAAGTAACAGTGACAGTGACGACAACATCCTATAAAGCATGGTGATGACTTTGGGAAAGAATTGGACTATGTCCTTTGATGCTGCTTACGATATATAAAAAGCAAGGAAAGAAAAGCAACTGGTGAACCCTGCGTTCCAGGTAAAATTCCCTGTATGCCCCTGGGGCTGAAGTTCACGACAGTGAAACCTGGACCGACTCTTGCAGTTTTTGGCCGGACCTGGGTGACACAAGCGGGAGAATTTAATCCTGTTATTAGGGCTGGTGGCTTGCGTTTAACCAAAACATCTCCCAGGTAGGCACACAGTCTGTGTTCAGTTGGGGATATTAAAAAACATTTTAAAAGCATCCAACAGAGCTTTAATAGGCTGTCTGAAAAAAATGTCCCATTCATGGTTACTGAGTTTCCGGTTTCTTATCTAGTAAAAATTTAACTAATTCGTCAGTCCCTGCAAAGTTTCCCAGTGCAGATAAGGCTTGAGCAGCGAGCAGGAGTGCTCATGTCTCGCACACCACAGCCGCCCAGACAGAACTGAACCCAACTCCGGCACTGTGGTTCCTTGACCAAAGGGATGAATAATAATAACACTAATAGTTTGTATTAACACAGAAAAAAAGCAACAAGAATTAGAATTCCCAGCAAATGCTTTAAACTCTGGGTTGAATATTCGCTTTTATTTTGGCATTCCTGGTAATTATTTATGTTTAAAGGGATATTTTCACCAGAAGAGACTGATAGAAGAAAAAATCATCAGATGATGAGAGAGAATTAGTTGAGATAAGAGAATAATAAAGGAACTTCGGGAAAAGATCATTTTAGCAGCCATCACATGTAGGTGATACATGGAAAATAAAAGGCACTTCAAGGAATCATCATCCAACTCCCTGGTTTCCAGTGCCCTGAACTTCAGGAGCGAGAGCTGGCCAGGCTGGCACTTCAGTCGCCTCTGCCCTGTGCCCAGAGTTGATAGAGAAAAAAAACCCAAATATTTAGATGTATAAAGAAGGAAATTAATAATGAAATTGATAATTATGTCACCCAATTGTGCTGGCAGGTGGGGGGCGGGTTCAGCTACCCATGGTGGGGTCAGAGACATGACGAGTTTTCTCTCAAAGACATATTTGCCTTCTGGCACTGAGCTGGAAAGTGTGCCCACACCCAGCAGATGTGAGGGGGGATGGCCAGAGACACCTTTCTATTTCTTGGTCACTGTAAGGAAAAAAAGAGACATCGATAAGAGTAACATTTTCACTTGTCACAGACATATGAAACCGGTAACCATGCAGCATATGGAACCATGCAGACTGTGTGATATTTCCCAAGGATTAGGGATGAAAGGGGAATACTGCATAACTCAGGTTTCCCTCCTCACAGCCAAGGGACCTTGGTCCCAAGATTATTTTTGTGTTTATCCACTGCTTATTGCAAAACTTAAAGTCATGCTGGGGCTTCCTCTGGAGGCAGAGCCTGACCTGCCATACCGATGCCCAGGCTTTCTCCCTCCCCTATTTCCCCTCTTCTTCCCACCACCGAGGTGGGGTTGCGGTGGAGGGGACGCCCCTTCTCCACCCCCCTGGCTCCTCCAGGGATACCTAGAAGAGGAGCTGTGGGTGAATTTGCAGGTCATAGAAGGCACCCTGCTGAATTTAAGTGCCTGGAGGGATGGGTGGCAGCTGGGTGGGGGTTTTCTTTATCGCAGCTCTGAACTTAGGTGTCTGACATTTATTTAAATCCTACCAAGCACCTGAATAGTCCCTTGGAACTTGTCCCAAAACCCATCTAACCCCTTTATCACTGTGTAGGAAAACCTTGATTAGCCATCAAAAGTTTTGGCAGTCAAAGACGTCGTACCAGCTACTCATGAACCTAAGGGAGATCTTCAGGCCCGCTGCTGACACGAAGGATGACACAGCCATGCGTCCCTGGGCCTGAACAGTCTTGCAACATCCGCTGGTTCACACATGATTCACCAGCTTCATTTACTCCTCAGCAAACTAGCTCTCGCTCTTGGCTTTCTTTTAGCAGTTCTGGTATTATACAGCCTCCTTCTCCAAACAGCTGGGAGGCATTATTCAATTGACCACTGAAAAATTAATGACTGAGGAGTAACCATCTATTAAACATGATTAAAAAACAGCAGCAAGTGCATTTTTTCCTAATGGATCTGTTAGGAAAAAATGTTACTTTTTTACACACACACACACACAAACCAAGCAAAAAAAGTAAATATCAGAAACGAGAGGTCACACAGCCCAATCTGTAGAATCAAATTCCCTTGGGTCGTACCTGAGGTGTATTTATCTGACATGGTGTCATGGTTTAACTCCAGCCGGCAACGAAGCACCAGACAGATGCTCGCTCGCTCCCCCCTGGTGGGATGGGGGAGAGAACTGGAAGAGTAAAAGTGAGAAAACACATGGGTTGAGATAAAGACAGTTTAACAAGTAAAGCAAAAGCTGTGCATGCAAGCAAAGCAAATTGAGGTATTCGTTCACCACTTCCCATGGGCAGGCAGGTGTTCAGCCATCTCCAGGAAAGCAGGGCTCCATCACGTGTAATGGTTACTTGGGAAGACAAAACGCCATAACTCTGAACATCCCCCCTTCCTTCTTCTTCCCCCAGCTTTATACGCTGAGGATGATGTGACATGGCATGGAATATCCCTTTGGTCAGTTGGGGTCAGCTGTCCCAGCTGTGTCCCCTCCCAGCTTCTTGTGCCCCCCCAGCCTGCTCGCTTGGTGGTGTGGTGTGAGGAGCAGAAAAAGCCTTGGCACTGTGTAAGCGCTGCTGAGCAGTTACGAAAACATCCCTGAGTTATCAACGCTGTTTTCAGCACAAATCCAAAACATGCATGAAAGATAAGGGCTATCTGGGTTTGGTTGGGCTTTTTCTATAGCAGAAAGGCTGTTTGGATTAACTAAATTCATTTTATATTTATCTTGATAAATTCCTGGAAAATTCCTGTGGTTGATATGCTTCAATTAGTCTAAAGCTTATATATATTATTTTAGCTTAATTTGGTAAGCCACCAGTGCTGCTAAACCAATTTGAACATTGGATAAACTCTCAGCACTAGCCAAGCCCAGCAACACTGTCAGCAAAAGCCTGGATACATGTTATTTTGGGGATTAACTATCACTTTTGGAGGGAAGCTCTTAAATTCTCAATTCCTGAAAACAAACCATGCTCAGAAGGTCACTTTTCCACTTGTGTGGACACACATAACATGGTTCCTCAGGATACACTTCAGTGAGGCAGCTCTGAGAGCTTTCCCCCTCGGCCCCTGGCATGGCTACAGGGTGCCCTCAGGACACCTGGTCCCTTCTGCACCATAAACCCCTGGTCATGAAGAAGGAGCCACCGATGCCGTGAGGGATTTAATCAGCGTGCTGCAGACATGCCTGTGTGTGCTTGGGCACAATCTGGCACCTCACAAAACGCCTCCTTTCCTAATGGAGCTGGCTGGATAGTTGTCTATCCCTCTGGGTATGTCTGTGTCCCAACAAGGAGGAGATCCAGACCTGTATTTCCTTTCGGTTGCAGGGTTCAATCCCACATCTCCATCAGTCCCGCATCTCCATCAGTTCCACATTTCTCCTTCCTGAGGTTGGTGGCCAGGTATGGAGGCAGGGGAGGAGGAAGGGACACTCTTCACTCCTGTGGGACACTGCAGGGCAGGGAGCACGCAGGACAGGTCCTGACTCATCTGGTCGTTAAGATCGACAGCTAGGAAGGAGTAACTCTACTTCTTAGTCTTTTGAGTCCTATTTGCTGCCTTTTACTCAGTGTTTAATGTACAATGCATAAACAATCCTGGGAGGAGAGACTCCAGAGCTTCCTTCCCTTTCCCAGTTGAATCCCCACATCCTTAGGGAAAGTTCTCCCACAAATTATCTCATTCTCTCCCCTGTCCTTTTGTCCTGCTGACTTTTGTTCCTCTCTGCCCAGCTGAATAAATCCTGCAGGAGAGGTGGAGGCCTACATCAGCCCCGGCTAACCTACAGCCTGGTGGCTATGGCATTGTGTGGGGAGTAGGAGATAGCGTCCTCTCAGGTCAAGCAAAGCAAAAATCTCCAAATCTTGGGTGAGTTTGGGAAGATCTAAGGATGTTTCTACACTAGCATTTCAACCGGGAACAGGAACATGTCACTGAAGTGAATCCCCTGATTACCTCCACTCCGGTGTTTTCGTTCACACTGAGGAGTCAGCCTGGGTCTCTTTTGGATTGAGCAGAACTGGAAAACCCTCCCCTGGAGCACAGCACCTATGGTCCAGCTGCCCTGGCAGTCAGTCCATGGGGACTGGCCCCAGGCAAACCCTCTAGACAGGTATGTGGTGTGACTGCTGGGTCCTCAGCACAAGCTGTTTCTGCAGAATGCTCTTGCTGGGCTGCAGTGGTTGCAAATGTCTGTAGCTGTAGCCTGTGTCTGCAGATGTCATACTGCAATGTTGTGTGCTGTGATTACCATAACATAATGTGATGGAGGCATAGCTAAAAGTTATTCTATAAATGAAGCATGTGTGAAAAAAGAGAGAATCCTTGATGCAGGATTCTGCATTTTACCTCAAAACATCAGGACCAGCAGCTGCTTTTAGAAGAAAGCAAGCTGTTCCACTTTTGGTAGGGAAAGTTGTGGGAGTGTCTTCCATGCCAAAGGAGCGGCTTCTGGGCTCCACATCCAATGGGGTGGTCTAATCCCAGGAGAGAGAGGTGAGAGTACACCACCCCATTGGCACAGCTCGCAAGGCCTCCTGAACTGTCCTGGGGTGTGGTATAGAAATGTAATGCTTACCAGGAAGTGCTGGATTTCAGAAATCTGGTCAGTAGCTTCTAGAACTTACTGGAGAGTGTTTAGGTGACTTTGCCCATATCTTCCTTTGCTCTCTGGAATTTCAAAGGGAGTACAAGCTGTTTTATTCCTGAAGCCAGACTGTGGCCGCAACTCTGTCATAGCACACATCAAATGAGCAAAAGGAAAAAGAAAAAAATAATTTAGCTGGTTTTAGTGATCTTGCTGTGATTTTCACGTCAGCAGGCAGTGCCATTTATATTAGTGGGTAGTGCTGGAAGTGTTCTGAGTGCCATAGAAAAGAAAAAAGAGATGCAAGTCCAATTAAGCAGGCCAACTGGAGCTGTGCATAGCTAAACAGGCATGAACAATCTTGTTTTTTATGCCAACATTTCACGTCTCTGAAGTTATAGACATGCATGTGTATTTTGCTGATTTACAGGCAAAATTCCTGTTCCCAGGATGTACAATAGGCTACACAACAATGCAACATGTCTTGACACAAGGAAGAATGACCTCACCTGAGACTGCGGTTGCAGTTTGGAAATAAAGTGTTTCAACAGCAATCGCAATCCCTGATGGGAACTGGAAACTCTGCACATTCTGATCTTGCCTGGAATTTCCTTGTAGCTTCACATAAACGCTGTTGATCGGAATAATTTCCATTAGATTCCATCTCTTTTGAAATAATAGAAACTACTGCAATTGATTTATGAGCACCTTTGCTGACACTCTACTTATAACAATAAAATACCCAGCAGTAAAACATCTTGTGCGGTTTAGGCCTGATTTATTTTACATTTTTTCCACAGGCTAGACATGTACAGAGTTGCTGTAAAGTTGTTTTAATGCCATTTTTCTGTTGTCGAAACAATGCTCTTTGTACAACTTAGGCCATTTGCCAGCCAGTATCATGCAAATGCCAGCAAGGCCACTGTGTTCCCCATGCCGGTCCTAAGAGGTGGATCCCACCAGGGACCAGGGTCCTCCTGGCAGGGCCTGGTCTCATTTTGGTTTTCAACCAAGACCTGAAATTTGCCTCTTTTCCCCTCCTCTCCATTTCCTCTGAAAGTCCAGCATATTTGGGAAATGGCCTTTTCCTGCTTTTCACTTTTTCAAAAAAGCCAGCATCACTATGTGCCAAGACAGCCCAACATGCAGTTCCCCTGTGCTGCCTTGACCAGGAGAGACATCCCAGTCCTTCACAGTGCCGTACTGGGAAGGGGCTGCACACACAGGTGGGGACAAGAGAGAAACTGAGGTGTACGCAGCAGAGGGACTGCGAGCCCGGGGCTGCCGCTGGGATCAGACAGAGCAGCATAGAACCGAAGTGAGTCTGCGAAAGGGTTGGGAGTTACTCTGGGGCTCTCTTGGAGGGCATCCCATAGAATCATAGAATGGTTAAAGTTGGAAGGGACCTTAAAGATCATCTAGTTCCAACCCCCTGCCATGGGCAGAGACACCCCCGACTAGACCAGGCTGCTCAAAGCCCCATCCAGCCTGGCCTTGAACACTTCCAGGGCTGCATTCCTGGTCTTGAACACTTCCAGGGATCCCAGCACAGCTATGATCTCCCTCTCAGCAGCTGTGGACAGCCTGTGTGACACACCAGAGTGTACGTGACCATGCTGGGCAGCAGGGACACGGGAGGGTGCAGGACAGAGCTGCGGGCAAGTGCTGCTGCGGGCTGAGCCAAGAGAGGGGTCTGGCTGGGGAAGTCCCAGCTAACACAACGCTGCATGCACTCAGTGTGGGGGGTTTGGGCATTTCCCCTTGAGGGTGCCCCAAATTGCTCCAACCTCTTTCAAAGTGTTACCCATTTATGTAGTCAGATAACAAAGGAATAGATTTTTTTTTTTTCCATCGTCAATTTATTCTGCTACCCACCGTTTACTCATAAAAAAAGTGAGTTCATACAGGAACCACTTAGCAGTAGGCACATTTTGGTGCTGAGAAAGAATCCCAAATAAGAGGGAGCAGCAACCTGTCAGAAATGTATTTCTTAAGAAAAGAAATGATCTAAAGACCCATTAAAATATGCCAGCAAGTCACCAAGTACCTGCTTAGCTGGAGCCCTTGACTTTTAGCACTAAGTACTGAGAGTACACGGGTAATACAAACATTGCAAAAGACAATGGTTTTCTTGAACATCCACCTTTCTCTGCCTGAAGCAAATCCCTTTATGGTGTATGTGAATACTTAACCTTAATATTTAACCACTTAAAGTGGTGAGCAGAGGCAGAAACATTCCTGACCCAAGGGGGTTCCGTTTCAATTCTCCTGGGGTGCTGGTTGAAAGGGATATTTCTTGTCTCTGCCTGGAGTTTTTGTAAACCTGAATGCATACATTGCTTAGGAACAATCTCAGTGGCATTTCTAAGGAGATGCTGTGTGGCTCTTTGTCATTTCTTGGCATGATGGCACTGTTTCTTCTCTGTCTACAAGATCCCTTCCCACATATCTCTGCAATGGGCTCTGCTGGGACTTCTGCGATTAGCAGCGTGGTGACAAGCAAGGTGGAAAGACATTGGTACCTGGAACATTACCTGCCCTGTGGCTCCACCACTCTTTGGAGCCAGAAATCAAGGACTCTTTCCTTATATTAATTTAGCAGTAACTACTGCTCCAGTCCTGAACGATATGGTCCCATTGGCTTCATCCAAGTCCAGCTGATTCAGTCTAAGTGTGGACTTCATAACCTCCTGAGCTCCTTTCCCTGGTTCTGTGCAGCTCAGACACACCTGTAGCTGCACAGAAAGCCTGGAGAGATCTTTCAGGGAACATCCTGGCAGTTCAGACCCTATCTTTTCCTTTCAAATCAGCCAATACAACTGTCTCCACAAAGAGCTTGGAAGTCACCTTCTGCTGTCTGAGTCAGGCCCAGGGAACAGCCTTTCTTCTCTCTGGGAGTATTCTGCACGCCAGGGACTTCTTGGTCCTCAACAAAAAGAAACACAGAAGTGAGACAAGTTCTCGGTTTTTCCAGCGTGTGGTGGCTGCTGACAAAAAGATTAGGGAGAGCAACAGGGCTGAAAAGATACTGCCCTTCAGGCAAGGAAAAGGGGCTATTAGGAAAATCAGGACTGGGAAGCACAAATATAAAGTTCATAAAGATGTCAGGGAGAGCCTAAAATAGCAGACAGACAATTCAGACTACCAGGGGGAAGAGTTCCAGGGATTTCTTCACCAGCAGCCTTTGTACCCCAAGGATACTGCCATGTTCAAAGTGTTCTCCACCTCTTATTGCACAATGCCAGGGAAGATCCAACATCTTTATTCCTTTACAACCTGTTACAGACAAGGGCTATGAAACTTCAATGAATACAAACCAACCACTTCACCCTTCCCATGGCTGTTTGCAATGATTTATACTGTCATAAATTATTGACTCTTTTCATGAATTGCTGGTTCAGTCCCTAGCTGTTATCTCCAGTTGTAGACCAAATTTATCAGTGAGGGTCATATACCACAAGCATTGATCATTATCTAGCCCTTAAATATTAAAAGTCCATCTATTTATACTGAACATTTGTTTATCACCTGCAGAAATGCAGCAAAGGAACACAGCAAAACCAGAAAAATTTGGGCGTGAAAAGGGTCACACTTATTGGCCCATGAACATTTTAGTCAACTGCAGAAGAATTATTTTAGTAAAAAGTTCTTTTTTTTTTTCTTCTTACTTCGGTTAGCAAGGTATCTAATATTTCCCCTGTTTTTACTTGTGTGTCTATTTATCAGTTTTTACATATCAAATACACTATCTAAGACTTGTGCTTCTAGCGTGGGGTTTGCATATGCCATAGAACTTAGAAGAGTCCTTCCAAGCAGCAATACCATGCTGTAGTCCAGCCCCACCTCCCCCAAACCACAGGGAAGCAGTATCTGCCTTGCTCTGACAAAGGAAGCTGCCCTCGGCTCAACAGCATTTTTGTGTACTTTGCTATTTGTTTTGGTGTCTGGTTGTTTCAGGTCAGCAGAATCATTCCAGCAAGCTGACTTCAGTCCCCACTCTGCTGGTAACATCTCACTCTTAGGTATGAGGTAGCATATAGATCATCACTGGTATCTCTTCTTTTGTGGAACATCAATGAACAGACTGTATCTGAATCCTTCCTTAATGCTGTTTGGTGCCCAGCATAGACATTGATGAACCACGGCTGTCACTCAAAAAGCACTACTCCCAAAGAGGAGGAGTGGATCTGGGCAGATACTACCATCTCACCTATTTTGTGTTCTTTGAAGTGCTCATGGCTTGTACTTTCCCAGTGCAACCTCTGTTACTTTATGTGTCAGGCTCCTGTTGACCTTCCCAGTACACGTATAATCTGGGAATATACCTTTTTTCATTATATACTCAGTGGCCTTTAGCCAAAAAGGTCTTCCTGAAGCCTACTTCAGCTTCCTTTATTATTTCCTGTAAAATGCAGAGCCTCACAGTCGTGCATAATTTCTATTGACTTTCCAGCTCCAAATTGTTGCCCGTTGACTAACAGGAGTCAAGCTCAAGCACGCAGCTGCTTGGTTGGTTTTCTGTCATGAGAGGAGCTCTCCTGATGTTGTTTCTGCACAGGGGCACTGGTGCCAGCCTTACATGTAGCTTTGTGTGCTTCAGCACCCAAGAGCTCTGTGGGCGCTGTAGATTTTCCCCAACCAGCATCACTATCTCACCCCGTCACGCTGTACTCTTTTTTAATCTGCTCCACTGAATATGAATGGCCACCAAAAGTCAGCAGATTTTGAGCATTCTCCAAATTATGTGCATAGCCCCTGTGCAGAGTGCTAAATTGTCTTCACCACTCAGTGGTGATGGAGCCCTTGTTTTTGAATACCCACAGATAAAGAAAGAACAGCTTGGCTTCGAAGTGTGAAGGAGCCATCTGATGGGATGAGTGACAAGCGCTGTTTGACAAGTAGTTCAATTGCCAGGAAAAAAAAAGTCTAAAAATGGGCAATGCGGAAAAACTAGGGGATGAAAAAACAAACAGTGGGCATTTGAAAATTTGACTTGTCCTTGTTTCCTGGGACATTGGCCAGATGCATCCCATAGGGCTTCACAAGCCTGTTCCCAGGGGCATTGCTCCAGGGAGTAGCACTGGACGTGTGGATGCCACCCAAAGGACCCTGGGATTGCAGCTGACTGAGAGCACCACACAGACACGTGATCTCCAGGTCACCTGTAATCCAGCACAGATCTGCTGGTGGAACATGTTGGTGTGGGCTTGACTGTAGCTTCTGCCTGGAAAGCTCTTTGTAATAGCCACTGCTTTTATTTTTTTTTAACAGTTTTAGATTTTAACTGCATCCTCTTAGTTCCTCATGACTCTTCCTTCCTAAACCCAGTTCAACTCCTTTGTCTCTGATTAGCTTAGCAAGAGGAAATGTTTCCCATTATATATTTGCATTCAAGAAATGACTTGGTTAATATGATGCAAACATAGGTGCAACGAGGCCATTACTGAATCATCCTATTCTTGTTTTTAATCTGATTCAGAACTTGCACTTGAGACCTCAGCAAATTCTGCTGGACTAGTCACGTAGTCAGTGTTTTGAATATTGACAAAAGGAACAAGGTAATGTACTTTATTCGAGTCGAATTAAAACAATGCAAAACGTGAATCCAGCCCACTTTCCATGGAGGAATCGTACATCATTCTCAGATGCTGCCTGGTCTCCCCTCCATTCCCCTTTAACTGTCGCTGAGTCCAATGACTCACAGCAGAAATTTTAATTCCAATTAAGTCTTCCCCTTCTGTGGGGTGTAAAGGATCAGTCCTTCTCCCGCTGTTGGCACCCAGCCTCTCCTCAGGCTTCACTGGCACTACCCTTTGTACTTTGCAGCCTTTATGGCTGCTCCATCAATAGGTCTTTAGCAGTTTCCTTCCCCAGGCTCCAGCGTTTGCCACCTATTTTATTTCTTCCCATTCTTATCTGTGAATAAGTAAACTAATGTGGGTTTCTTCTTCTATACTCCTTGTGCTCCAAGAGATACAGAAGAACAAAACCTCCTCAGATAAGCATCAAAGAGTAAAGTGTCCTTGGCAAACCTGAGAAAACTTTGCTTGAACTCTAATAGTGCATTTACAGACATGGAATATGCATGACAAAAGGTGGGAATTAGTCAAAAGTAAGGTCTGCCCCTAGCTCTCCACTGTACGCTACACCCCTCTCCTTTGGGGACAGATTATTTCTGAGGGACAGTGGAAAGCACCTTCCCAGAAGCAAAGAAAATCATGACCCTCCTTTATAATCCCTCCTCTGTCTGTCAGTGCCTGGCCCTATGGTGCATCTTCACGATATGATACAGCTCTGGTGAAATGGGACCCTCTCTGTGAAAAGGTGTCATGCCACATCTCTCACAAGAGACTCTGCTACCCTCTCCCAAAACGCTTTTTTTTTTGAGCAACAGACAGGAAATATGGGTCCCAGACAGGCAATACGGGTTCTACCCACGAACTCTGTTTTACCTGTGAAGAGGTTTGAGCCTTTGTGCGCAAGCAGGGCCGGGGGCTGCAAAGCTTGGGACAGTGGAGACCCTGTGAGCTGCGAGTCCGGCCAGGTGCCCCTCATGAGGGAACAGGCATCAGCCCTGGGAAGGTGTCTCTGCAGCTGCAGGACTTGGACAAAGTTGAGGGAAGTTGAGGGAACCATACTGACCTGTGCGAATTAGGGAGAAAAGGCAAACAGCCCCTAACCAAGTAAATTCTGATTGCCACAGGGGAGTGAAACAAGGGAGGGGACAGCTACTGAACAGTTTCACACTGTTGGTATCATTGATTTATTTTTTTTTTTTTTACAGCTGGACGAAATGGTGAAACCTGTTTAACCTCCTTGCTATCCTGCACAGCCAAGATTTCACCAACAGAAAAGACAGAGTCCACACTGGTTTATGTAGTGACTTTGGACAATAATTTTGAGGAACAGTCTGGTAGAAGACAGCTCTAACTCCTGGATGTAAACTACGTGCTCTCCAGAAGCCTCCTGAATTTTTGAACTGGGCAGTGAACATAAGAAAAGGTTGATGTCTTCTGCACTGGTTTCTTTTTTCAGTGGTCTTAAGCCTTATCTGACAGAGAAGCTTTTGGAGACTGTAAGGATCACGGGGTCGATGCCCGTGGCCAGAGAAGTGAGAGTGACCTGCAGCAACACTGATATAAACCAGGATCTTTGCAGCCCTTGCATTAAGTTGGGTTTAAAAAGCACACTGAGTGCTGTTTCACACTCAGAGCAGCCTCACATTCTCTCATCTTCCTCCTAGAGCGTTTAACCACAGTGGTATTTTTATCAAATTAACATTTCACTGTTAAAAAAGCTGAAAGATGATGAGGTAGCAAACAAAGTATTTCTGTCAAACAATAGAAGTTTGTTCTTTGTAAATAAAACGTTCCTTGAAAATGACACATGAGCCCATTTCTTCTGTGCGGGAGGGAGGAGGCAGAGTGTACCGAACACGGTGGCTGTCTAAGCTTTAAGAATTCAGTATTTTATAGCAAACATGGAACCTATGGCTTCATGGATTTGAGCTCCTAAGATGATGTATTTGTATTAGCCAGACCTTGATAACAACACTACAGGCGCTGTTCTATACAATACACAGGCCTATTTTTAAAAGGCTCGGAGGGCAATTAAAGTGAATCATGGAATCACGGAATTTTTCAGAGTTGGAAGGGACCTCTAGAGATCATCTAGTCCAACTCCCCTGCTAAAGCAGGATTGCCTAGAGCACATTACTCAGGACTGCATCCAGGCGGGTCTTGACAGTCTCCAGAGAAGGGGACTCCACAGCCTCCCTGGGCAGCCTGTTCCAGTGCTCTGTCACCCTCACCGTAAAGAAGTTTTTTCTCAGATTTGATCGGAACTTCCTATGTTCCAGCTTGTGCCCGTTACCCCTCGTCCTGTTCCTGGGAACCACTGAAAAGAGTCTGGCTCCATCCTCCTTAAACCCACCCTTT